>CAKNXH010000040.1:83490-94337 GCA_932178445.1 Andricus quercusramuli | reverse complement strand
TAATACAGAATGTGAGATTATATATGTAAAAAAAATATAAACAACAATTTTTTGAAATGCTTTGAAAAATGAGAATAAGTGATTTTATTCTAGAAGGAAGGCATCTGAATACCGACTCCCCCTCTTTTCATGAAAGTTTATCTTTCTTTCGTTTTCTCGTTCTAGTTCAAAATGCAAAAAAAAAAAAAAATAAGAAAACTGAAATTATTATTGCAGAACGGTCATTCTTTTAATCGAAAATTCAACTATTTTATTTCAGTTTTGGCTACAAATTTATCGTTTTTAGGTACAAATCCAACTATCAAATTTTGAATCAGAATTAATTTTTAAAATATTTTTCCATAAAAAATTCATGCTTTTCATTAAGAAATATAATAACCTGATTGAACTACATTGTCAAAGATGTACAATTTTAGGTTCGAAAAATTGCACAGCCTTACAAACAAAAGTGTTCTGTGCATCAGAGTAGACCACCATACCTATACGCTTTCGTAGTCGTTGAACCTAAATACGTGTTCTGTTCGTTTTCATCAGGTCAAGACCATGGTGACTTCGAAGTCGAATTGAGAAAAAAACTTTAAGAGGAGAAAACTAGGATTCTCATACGTTTTTCGGGTCGCTGAATCTGAATCCGGTTTCTGTTTGATCCGGTCGGATTAGGATCAAGATCAAATTTTGAGTCAAAGTGACCTTCACGGGTCATCCGAAGGTCGAATTACTCTTTTAAATTGATTGATGGAAGATCATGAACGATCCGCATTGTGAAATCTAAGAAATGAAAATTTGGATTGAGCATCCACACACTATCAACGAATGGCGTTTTCCAATCCTCTGGAAGGAAGTATATGTCTCTCTTATATTCTGGCTGCCAGAACATCCCGCTGATAAGGGACCGATGGCGGTACTGAAGCATCACTGATGAGCCGAACTTCAGTATCTGACAGAAACGCTTGAATTCTGAGGGCATACTCTGATCCTCTCATTGAAAATCAAAGTCCGGCTTCCTCAGAGGATGCTGAAAATGGGGACAAATGCCTTAATAGAGGATGTGTGGAACTATCCATTTCCCGATCTTTTGAGGCAATTTTCCCGTTATCTGGGCGAGATAACAGCCTGAGAAAATCAAGAGCATTTGACCTCAGGTGACGTTTACAGAAAAAAAATTTGATGCAGGGGTCACAAACCAAACGCGAATGTAAAATTTTCCGCTCTTTCAGAATGCGCGGTCAGAAAATCGTTTCCATTTGATAAAATTTAAGAAACCGGAAGTGCGGAAGTATTTTCAGAATACGATGAACGTACGTATAGATAGGGCAACTTGGGAGGCGCTTAAAGGCAATGAAGATATAGAGGGCGCGTGAACTTTGTTACGGGATATCATTGTGGATACTGCGACTGACGTGTGTGGTACAACAGTGGTAGAAAGAATGTCTGGTGATGCGTGGCGGAATGATCAATTTCAGGTAACCAGCAACAAAAGAAAAAAGCGTACAAGAGGACATCACACATCACAGGTCCGAGCGATGAGGAGAGAAACAGATTTTGAATCGATTACAGAGACAAAAAAAGGGAAGTTGAAGGAATAGTCAAGGAAAGTAAAGATAAAATCAGAACATAAGAAGAGAAGAAAATACAAAACGACTATGGTGGAATCATGAAACTATTATTCAAAGAGATGAAGGGAAGTGAAAGTACAGTGTTTTTTAGCATGAGAAATAACAAGGGTTAAACGCTATTTGATACAGACGGGAGGTAGATGCTTCGAAAGCCTCTCTTCATGAATTATTAGGAAATGAAGCTATAGGGCAACACAACTGCGACATAGACTATTCACCTTCATGGTGTCATGAAGTTAGAGTAAAATATGATAGAGAAGTGTTGTCCACTAATTTATATAACTTCTTTTCTTCGAAATCAATATGTTATTCAATCAAATTAAAAAGAAATAAATCACCGAACAAAATCTGAAACATGTTTAAAGTCAACCTACTCTTTATTTGACTAATTCTAAGTTTAAGGTGAGATATTATTGAAATACTATAATTAATTTGCTCCCAAATGAGCCGAATCTAGTGATGTCTGGATGCATGTTTTTCTTCAATTTTCCATTTTATGTAATTTTATACGTAAGAAGATTAATTCACAGAAAATTTTATTTGAAAAAATATTTTTTGCATGTCATATTTATCATAAATATTAATTATAATATTATATTACACTCACGGCTGAAATGGAGAAAGCCCTTGAATAGAAGGAGAAGAAAGGCAGGAACAATCTTCATTTCTTTCGAGTAGTCCCAATGACGGAGAATTGTGACCTAATTCTTGAGGAATTCTGTGTGATTGCTATGTATACTAACTCTTATCACTTCAATGACAAACTTTATTTATTGCAAATATGATATCGTGCATACGGAAGATGATTGTTTGTTTCGGATTTCAAGATTTTTTCTATTTGCTGTACTTGAGGGAGATCAAAGATTCTGGTTTCTCATCAATAAAAATTCAAGCAAAGCTGAAAAGCTAATATGCCTCAGAAAAAGGTCGTCATATATTTCACTGGTTTTGCATTAGATAATAAAATACATTTTTACATACAAGTTTTCTATAGCTTTTTGTATGATCTATATCGAGATTAGGAATATCTATGAAAAAATGTTGTTGATGTCCGTTTCGATAGGATTTCTCAAAATATTTTCAGTGGGCATAGTTATTTTTAAGAATATTATCAATTTGAAACTTTCAGATCAGTAATTCGAAAGCAGATTATCAGACAAATGGGACCGATGCTTTATATTTTGTAGATCAGATGTACTGAAACAAAAGTGTTGTGCCCATGAACTGAAGAAGTTTCACGTTTTTCTACAGGATGTTTAGAGGCTGTTTTCACATTCCTGGAAAGTGCAGATATTGGAAATCGGAATGCAATATTTCAAATGGAAGTTCGAGATATTCATAGGATATAATCCGAATTATTATTATTTTTCTAAATCTTGTGCTTGTGTGAACCCAGTTTTTCGTTGTCAGCCACGGACAAAGTCAAGTGCCTAATGAGATAAGGATGTTGAAAATTAATTTAATATTATATTTGAAATATTCTACGAAGATGTTGTATGTACAAATTTAGGAGCATTGTGTAGGTTGGAGTTCATCTTTTATCACTGTTATCTTAACACAGTGGCCGTAAGAACTGGATGTGATAACTGACGCTTTTGGATGCTTTCCTAGAGCTACCATATTATTATTTTTTTTATTGTGGATAGTTCTAGATTCCGGAAGCTACGTACGTACAACTCTTCTCTTTGGAATCCGGGCTCTACCCACAGATGACCTTACGCAGCAGACGGGCCAGTTGGAGATGAAGTTTTCACTTTTTGATACTTTTTCAGAGCCACCAATCTTTGTAGAATGTTATGAGGAAGAGTGTTAATGGACCAGATGAAGTTGCCATACATTTGAACCTCTTACAATTATAGCGTTCAAAGCTTTCTTGAATTTTGCGACGCTTATCATCTCCTTTTTTACTTGTAAGATAGTTAATCTGGCTACGGAATACTACATAGAACTACAATAGATTCTTGTAAATCCTGCGATTTCCACATCTTCTCGAACTTAAGAGGGACCTCAAGAGCATTCATTGTACAGGGTGCGGCACAGAAGCTTACTGTTTTGTTTTTGGCGCCAAGATGCGAGGAGTGATCGGCTGAGGGTAGGAAGGGTCTTATTCAGTAGGGGACGTCCTATAGTTTTGTTTTCCCCACAGTCAGTCGACATCATGCATCAGACGAAGGAGCCGCGCGCATTTTCCTCCGAGGCTTACTTTTCAAGCGGTCGTTCTATCATCGCCACTTAACATGCCTTCCGTACTTGGTTCAACATTCATCCTAGATATTCCGTTCCTTGCAGGCAGTCGATTGCTTCATGGATGGAAACACTCCGAGTTGGACAACCCGACCGCCGGCCAGGAACGGGACCTGCAGGATGAATGTTGAATCGAGTACGGAAGGCATGTTGGGTGGCAATGTTGGAACGAACGTTGGAAAAGTAGGACTCGCAGGCAAATGCGTGTGGCTCCTTTGTCTGATGCATGATATCGACTGACTATTGGGGAAACGAAACTTCAGGACGTCTTGTACAGAATGAGACCCTTCCCACCGTTGAGTGACCACTCCTTGCCGCCTGGTGCCAAAGCAAATCAGCAAGGTTCTGTGCCGCACCCTGTACAATACACATTTTTCAATTATTTGGATATCTTTTTTTGCTTGCAAGCTGTTAGTAAGTGTGAATTATTTTTCAGCTCCACCACGTACTTGCGCATTAGGCTGTGGTGACGCTGGTGTAGTGATTGTTCCAAGATACGCCCTATAGATTTCACGGGTTCCTGGTATTATTATAAAAATGCTTTCGTCATAATTACGATTACGTGTTATATGATGAATAAAGAAAGGTCGGAAGTGATCAGCTTCAAGCCAGTGATCTCTGTCTAAATGCACAATGGCTGTCTCTGGACGAGTTTGATCAGTATCAGGGGCTATATCTGCGTTGCTATGCCTGCCCTTGCCTTTTTCAACGAAACATTGTGAATTTGAAGTTTGTATAAAAACGTTATGTTCCTCAAAATTACGATATTTCCAAGGTGTCCACCAATTCACAGGTATAAACCAGTTTGTGGGTAGTACATGTGGCACACAAGACATCTCTCGGAGGCTTTTTACGATAGAAGAAGAAGTGCCTGTTTGGATCGTAATGGTGAACGGCTTCAGATATTCTGGTTGTCCATCTGCACCTACTTTTTGAGGAAAAAAAAATTATTTTCATGAAGTTAATACAGAATGTGGCATTACGTATGGAAGCCAAACATACAAACAACAATTTCTGTAAATGATTGAAAAAATGAGAATGCAACTGTTTTGAAGTTCATGTTGAAAACTTTTTTAATTAGAATAATAAATGTTACATTTTTTGTTAAGGATTAATCTTTTTTTGGTTGAAAGTTTGACTGCTTGGTTTCATTTAAACTTTTTTGCTGAGAAGTTAATTAATTTTTTTTAGATTCATTATGTTAATAAAAAATTCAACTATTTTGTTACAAATTCAATCATTTTCTTCAAAATAATGTTTGTGTTGAAGAGTCATCATCTTTGGTATACAATTGAACTATTGTATTGAAATTCGTCCATCTGGATTAAAAATTTATTTATTTTGGTAAAAAAATATTGATAAAAAAATCTTCCATCTTAGTTGGAAATTCATATTTATTCTAGAAAATTAATCTGTTTTGCTCTCTCAACTATTGTTTTGAAAATGCAATATATTTTGACTCTAAACTTGAACTTTTTCATATAGCATTAAATATTGTACCTATATACTGATTTTATTGAAAAGAATTAATTCCGCGGTTTTAAAAAAGTAATTGAATGAAAAATTTGACCTAAAAGGTGGTTTAGGCCCTTAGTGATTCAAACTTTGTAAAATGATCCGCAAACAAGAAGAGGAGGCTTCAAATGAATTTTTCTTTTATGATGAAATTTAATATGATTTTCAAAAATTTCAACAGATAATCTGGAAGCTTTTAAGGCCGTTTCTTCCTCCCCTAGGGGCTGCAACACCTTGCAGTTAATAAAAAGGTTTAAGTGTGTGACAAGGGGATAAATGTGTATGAATATGTATGAAGGGATCCCCATAAACGGACACTCCTGGTATGTATGAAGTATAGTAGGAGGGTTAAAGTGCCTATCTAATACGGGTTTGCTGATGCCCTGGGTTGAGGTCACTCCCGGATCAACATCCTGTTCGAAATCTGGACGGCAATGGCCTATGGTCCGCAAAGCGACTACGAAATTACCGGAGCAGCATTAAAATATACTTCGGAATCTAACACTGGAAAGCCATCTGGGAGTAATCCTGGCGATGCTA
Organism: Andricus quercusramuli; assembly: GCA_932178445.1. NCBI lineage: Eukaryota > Metazoa > Arthropoda > Insecta > Hymenoptera > Cynipidae > Andricus > Andricus quercusramuli. The sequence continues at coordinate 88,422 of CAKNXH010000040.1, read as the reverse complement.
ATGAAGGGGAACCAAACTGAGACTCCAAAGAGGGGACATTCTAATAGCAGCTCACTGAATAACATAAAAGAACAGAAGAAGATGCGGCTAAGAGGATCAACAGTCTATTATAACCAGGCTTTTCAAAGTCACCTGAAAGTAGTCATAGTCGCCGAGGGGTGCCCCATGGCCAAGCTCGATGAGAACTTTGCCAAGGCAATTGAGGCGGGATTAAAGAAGGTAATCGCTAGGGTGCAACCTGGAGCAGTCATCCCAAGATTTGAAGATTGCCGCTTGAAAAATGATAGCCATATCATCATCTGTGTTGGAAATGTATCCTGAACTTGGTTCACTGAAGCTGTTGGCGGATTACAAGCTTGGATGCGAGCCAAGATCAAAGTCATCGACAACAAAGACCTCCCAAGGCCAGTGAAGTTGTTGGCTTAGATTCCTAATGTATCCCTGGAACCAACAGCAGTACCTAAATAATAGTATTTCAAAACTTCACTATTAAGATCGGAGGATGGAAGGTTATCGATGTTAAGGCGACTAGTCAAGCTAGCCAATCTGTAATAACTGCCAAGCCAGGAGTGATCAAGTGTCTCAAGAAAATCGACTGTAGACCTCACTATGAGTTGGAGAGGATTAATGTGAAGATCCTCTCGGAAACTAAAATTACACAAGTAGACAGAGGACCGGATTTCTATTCGGAAAAGTTGGAAGAGACAACTGGAGGTTTAAATGGATACTAGACGTCCCCGATCCAGTCTGAGTTTCATCCAGATAAACCTTAGCACGCTAAAGAAGCACCTGCTATCTTGAGCAGACGTTTGACAGCAAAACGAACGAGTTTTGCCTTGATAGAAAAACCATGGGCTTATTGATCGAAATACACACAGGGTGATATTTTTTGGACTACTGCTGTGTTAAAGAATGATCCCTCATTAGATATGATGCTCATGCACATAATTCTACTCGGGGAAGTAACAACACCAACCACAGGGCCGATTCCTTATTAGATTACCTCTTAACTACTAATCGAACTTTATTGAATATGGTTGATGCACCTACTTCGTGCCATCTAGATGTTGTGAGATAACTGATTGGACAAATATAATTCGCTGTCGACATCCTTCAAAAATGTCTGAACAAAGTTCATGACGAAAATTTTTCTCTTCGTATTAGGAAAACAGACAGGGATGCACCCTGGAGGAATCCTAGATTGGAGGACCTGAAAAAAATACTAGACGCCTTTTGACAGAGCAAAAAAGGATAGGAATTTAGACCTGTACATATAATAATGAGATACAAAATTCCGTAAAGAACTCATGGAGGGGATATTGTCAGAGAATCGGCAATATACCTGACATTGCTAGACTTTAGAAAACTTTGGGAGTAACTCATCATGTCAGCTGAAGGTATTATTATTGCCTTCAAGTAAAAGGACTGAGACGACTAATGAAATCCTTGAGCACCTAATGAGGGTACACTTGCTGGGCTCGGAGGTGGATGACATGAATGAGGAGGCGGCCCGTGCGTCATACCCCTCAAGAGGACCAACTTTTTTAGAAAAATTTCAGTCATTGGTGGTAGCATGGAGGAAGGTTGAAGCAATCTTGATTTCCAAGTCGGTCAAAGATGCCTACTATGAGGCAAAATCCTCAAGACTGATCAGCTTGACCTCATTCATGCTGAAAACACTAAAAAAATGGGTGGATCTTTACATGGAAGAGAAAAATCTCATGGAAAAACCTCTTCATAGAAATCAATTTGCGTTTCATGGAAGGCAGATCAACTGTAGACGCTTTCTATGCGTTCACCTCCCGCATTATTAATAACATTCAGAAAGGTAAAGTGGCAATTGTAGAGTTTTCCAGATATAAAGAGGGGTTTTCGAAAACGGCCTAATTAAATCCATTTACGATTATGCTGAAATACACAGAGTTAATGACACGGTGAGCAAGTGGATGCACTTAATGTTGGGAAGCAGAACGGCATGAGGCTGCCTTAGTAGAACTCATGCAGTTAGCACTCAAAATAGTAGAGCAATGGTGCAGGGACAGTTGTTCGTCCGTCAACCCGGCCAAATGAAACTCATGCGTTTTACCAAAAGAGGGAAGCTTCCTGACCTCAGAAATTTTAGGTTCTAGAGTAAGAGAATAGAATTTTAAAAATAGCGAAGTATTTAGAAGTAATGTTCGAACCTAAGTTACCCTGGAAACTTCATGTTGACGCAATGGTAAAAAAAAGTCAAGATGGCTTTTTGGGCCCGTAGATGCGCAACAGCGAAACTTGGGACTTCAAACCAAGGATTACCTAATGGTTATATACAATCATAATCAGACCCATGATAGCATATGCATCAACGATCTGCATGCCAGAGACTGAAATAATAAGTACTATCCAACAACTGAAAAGCCTTCAAAGGGTTTTCTACTGGGCGATCACTGATGCTATGAAAACAATACCAACATCAGCTCTTGAGGTCATTATGGACATCCCAACGTTGCATTTTTTCTCGAAGAAGATTTCAGCAGCGGAATTGGGAGCAGCCTCATTGATGTTAATGAAGAATGGCATGATGAAGAAAGAAAGGAAGAATCATTTACAACAAGGGGTCACCTTTGGTACACAGACGGCTTCAATGACCTTTTGGGTACAGGGGCTGGAACATACGGGAAGAAGCCCAAGGCTGAGATAACAAGAGCACTCGGCACATTTCCTGCAGTTTCCCAGGCCGAAATAACAGCCATTAAAGCTTGCCTACGGGAAATTTTCAAGCTAGCTTATGAAGGCTAGCACATCTACATTTTTCCTAACAGCCAAGCAGCACTAAAGGCTCTCACATCTGGAGAGCTTACTTCCAGACTAGCCTGGAGTTTTCTTTAGGATCTTTTTGAGGTTGCCCGTGAAAACTGGGTCAGTCTGAACTGGGTTTCCGACCCTGAAGGTATTGAAGGTAATAAGAAACCAGATGCACTGACTAAGATGCGAGCTTCACAGCCCCGATTGGTCTGGAACCCGACTGCAGAATCTTCTACTCATCACGAAAAGGAGCCTTTGGTAAAGAGCTCTCGGAAGAGCATGCGAGATATTGAAAGGGAACAAAAAAATGGTGCGTTCTAAGAATTTTATATGTGGTACATATACCAAGACGACTAACGATACCTTAAGCATGGGAACAAGGCAGATCAATATCTTAGTAGGGATGCTCACTGGGCACTGCCGACTGAGAAAACACTTGACCAACATGATGATTGAAGACAACCCTCGTTGAAGAAAGTGTGATTGCCTCAGAAACAAATACCTGGGAGATTATTTCCTTGAACCAAAAGATTTTCATGACATCTCCAGCAAATCAGTATATCCATTTATGATAAAGACTGACCGTATATGAGATGGTTAAATTCTAGGGTATAGCATCATACGTTTTCCCGCCGTGCTTTGGTCAGTTATTGCCCTGCCCTACTTTACAATGGAAATAATGATAAGGCGATTTCTTTATCTTCAAAAGATCTTGTGAGAACATTAGTCAAAAGTGTCAAAGATGTAAATATTATTCACTAAAACTTTCTCCGCATTCCTGGAAAAATTGTTGGTGATTTTTTATTTTACAAAATTAATTTCATGGAAAGATAAAAAAATCACGAGGTTCATCTGTGATAGTTTGTTCAATATCGTATATACTATGTACGCCATAAATTAGAAAAAACCTCCAGCAGAAATCTATTCTTGTTGATACAACGTTATCTCTGTCAAGACTACAATTTCTACATGACAGTTGATTTTAGAATCACGTGAAGCTACGGTTTGTCCATAAATGTCGTCTATTTAATAACACGCTATATTTCTTCTCCAAAATAAATAGAATGCAAGGAGAAATATTGTTGATCCCAGTTCTCAAATTTTTCCATATTTGCCATATTTACTACCAATTCATAAAAATTCAAATTAAAATAATAATTTTTGTGTATTTTCGATAAAGTCACATTTCTCTCATTTCTGTAGGATTTAAAATTTTTTGTTAAAAATGCAGCGGCTTGGTTGAAAATGAACATTTTAAGTACGGCTTTTGAGAACTTCAAACCTAAATGAGGGCTTTCAATTTTCAGAGTTGGGTACACATTTAAATAAAGAAATTCAATGTTTATATGCTTAGGATTGGAGTGTAAAATATTGAAATTTTTTGTTAGAATGCTTCAGAATCAGAAGTGTTTTGCAATTCAAATTGAATGCTTTCAAGTATGGAAATATTTCAGAACATACACGTGATATTGGTTATAAATATTAATTATAATATTGCATTCAACTCACAGGTGGAGTACAGAAAAACCCCGAATAGGAGGAGAAGGAAGGTAGGAATAATCTTCATTTCTGCTGACTCGTCACAATCACCGAGAACTGCAAATTAATTCTTCGAAAATTTGGTGTGAAGAGTGACTCAAAAAACGACTGCTATATATGTATACTAACTTTTATCACTTCTATTCAAGGCCAGAGTTTATTTATTTCCCATACAATATCGTGTTGGAGGAGAAAGATTGTTGATCACAGATCTAAATATTTTCCTTATTTGCTGTATTCAGTAAGCATGAAAAATTCTGGATTCCTATGTTTAAAAATGCAAACATAGATAAAGAAATTATCACGTAATAAAATTAGCTCGTCTTTCTCCTAAGGACGAAAGCGTCCATCTAACTGATGATTAAAGGGTTATACAAAAATGATGAAAAATCATAAAATAGCTAAAGTTTTTTTAAAATTTGTTGAATCTGGTCAATTTTTAAATTTCCAAAATTTTCTTCGGATTCCGGAACAAGATGAAACTTCCTACCAGAATCATACTTTTATTCACTCTGAAAAAAATCGCTTTTCGTAAGTGGTGCTTAACGATACGAGATGATCGTTAGTCTCGTGGGATTTTCTTCGTATAACGAGCAAGTTTTGAAACGA
>CAKNXH010000040.1:50308-63490 GCA_932178445.1 Andricus quercusramuli | reverse complement strand
GTATCTCGTTCGGATTTGCGTTCGTCGTTAATTCGGTTCCAGTGATGCCAACTACGCCAGCGATGTTGTAACGCCCAAATAAATCGACATGGTAAAAAGTTCATGGGTTTTTCATGCGGTTTTTCCATCTGGTGCTTCGTTCGAAAACATGATTTTTGATACCTCAGTCAACCCGATCTGACCAACGCAAGGGGTCCCGCAACGCGTCTGAAGGTAGCGCCTGTCTGCCTAATAAGAAGCAGACAATGGGTGGCCGGCAGAGCCCTCAAAATCGGTTTGATACAAAAGTACCATAGAATAAAAATTGTCGGGAAGATCAGAGTTGGTAAGTAGATGGTGTCAAAAATTAAAATGCTCCACATTTTGAAATTTGTATTGCCTACCTTACAGGGGTTAATATTGCATTTGCCATATAATATGCGGGGAAAAAATACTCGCAGTATAGCATTTGCTTGGAATGTTACTTCAGTTTGTTCTTCTTCCTATCGTCAGCTACAACGAGGAGGAGAAGCTGCCTCTGGTCTTCGTCGGTGGTCAATTTATTGTCCTTTAAAAATTTGGTAACTAATTGCACTCCACGTTCAGCACAGTCATTCACGACATGGAAGTGACTAACAATTTTCAATCCATTCTGGATATCCGGGTTGGCCCTCCACATAATTGGATCTTTATTCAAGAAACTACTTGAGAAGCCAGTAGCCTTGAAAAACTTCAAGGAATGCTATGAAACAAAGTCTTTTAAGGCAAGCTGAGAAATGCTCTCATCCAGGGAGACTTCCGCTCGTACTGGATGATCATTTTTGCCTTCTCTCTCCCGAAGTGTAGCAACCATGCCGTTCTTCTCCTCCGTAGTCACCTCGTCGTCGAATAGAGCAAATAACACCAGCTTAGGAGAGAGGTAGCAAAGATGCTTTGCAAACTTCTCAAGTGCTGCTTTCCAGTGCGATCCTGAGTGACGATTCTTATAGAGCATTTTCAACAGGATGAGATCATGGCGTGGTGCCTCTCGTGCGACAAGAGCCTGAACCACATTCGAACGTAGGCCCGATATAAAAACACACACAGTGGAGCAGCTTGGAATGCAGCTGAGATGAGAGCTTTAACTGCCGTCCGAACATCCATATCTTGAAGGCATATATCGCACGCATCATCCAACGCGTTTTACTCAGAGCCCCGGGCTTCTTCAAGACGCAGCTCCAAGAGTTCTCTATAGTCACCGAGTGGTTGTTTACCCTGTGAAAGAACGACTATGTTAACCGCCATTTCGGTTAGGAGACTAAAGTACGCTGATAGAAGTAATTTTAACCTCGAGCTGACTTTGACAAAAATAAAGTATTTCATCTACATAAGGAATCAGCTTCAACTCCCGACTCCACGCAGCGGTGCGGTACTTTTCTGTTAAGAAACAATTGACGGTGGGTATGTTACGAATTCTTCACGATACAAATTTTATGCTATTTTGATTTTCACATTGACTCAGTGACTCACCCTTTTCCAGGTCTGCCCAGCTGATATCAAGTTTTGCAAAGAATGGAAGTCTAGGGTCCTTCGACTCACCAAGTAAGTCGGTTGCGGCCTCCTCAAGCATCAGCTCATCAACATGGTAGCGACAGACACAGTTCAATAGCTCTTTCTCTAACTTCTACTCGAGGAGGGTTAAGGTGCCCTTGATGTGTCCAGTGTTGCACGCCGTCGTGTCGAAGACTGCACCAGCGATTTTGTCCGCTACGCCCCAGCGAGTAACCAAATCATAACTTGCCACATCTTGCGCCAGACCTGTTCCACACTCAAGTCGAGGAACGCCCAGCAGCTGTTCGACGCCATAGCAAGTCACAAGCACAGGCAAGCGATCATACTTTTTGCGATCTGAATAAAAACCCGGTTTATTACTAATTATATTATACAATTCTCAAAATTAAGGAAAAACCAGACCCGTCTCAGACTCACCTTCGCCTTCCGGCAGCAATTTCCCATCCCAATGGAGAAGAAACTGTCCTGGCTCGGAGGCAAGCGATTTTTTTAGTGACACTGTAACATTATCTCTGTTGAACCGGCGCTGGCGCTGAAGTTTGGCCTTAGAACAGGTTGGTTTGAATTCTGAAGAACCCTTTTCCAGACCTAGCACGCTGGCAGCCACATCCAAGGTAGACTCCACAGTTTTCTAAATCATATGAGCTGCGAATTTGTCACTTGTTTGTGTCCTATCAATTGCCGATGTCACGTCAGTACTAAGTACAGTGATTCTTTTCCTTCTCATTTTTTGTGGCATTTGAAATTCTAAACGAGGAAAAAAGTTTGTTTTAAGTCTGAAGTACTTATTAGACGAAATGAAGAAATATAAATTTGCATACTTTACTAACCAGGTTCCTTTGTTTCAGGTACTTCCTGCGATGAATCATCACTGGAGAAATCAACTGAAGTCTTCTGAAAGATAGTCTTTGTGTCCTCATCGGAGCGACGTTTCATATTTTTCTGCCCTTGCGCCCTCTTGCGTTTTCTTGCCTTCTTCTGAACCCATTTCCTGTCCAAGCTCAGCATACTTGCCTTCCTGCCGTTTTGCATGGATTCATAAAAACCTCCATTTTCTAGCAACTCAATTTTTCCACACACCAAACCTATATCAAACAGTTTGTCTAAAAATGCAATAAACTTTTTCCGTCTCTTATTTTTGGTTGTCTTTTCATTGATCGTTTTAGTTCAATCCATTCATTATAAATTTCCACCAACTTATCCGTTGCAACCTTTGTGAGCATTGTTGGGATTCCACCTTTTTGCCAGAATGTCAATAGATCTTCAATTGCTTCCCTGCATGCATCTCTGATTGTTGATGTTGGGGTCTGGAAACGAAGATGAAGAGCGAATCGCAAGACACTTGCTAAAGTTGGCAACTTATTCTCACCACAAATTTTCGGAGTTGCACCTCCGAATAACCACGTTGCAGCAGATGATCTAGTCACATTTTTGGCGACATGATTGGCAACATGAGCGCCTGAACGTGTCAGAACTCGTCCGTTGTTTACGTTTATACGGCGAGTGGGGCGGGTGCACGTGGAGTATGAAAGAGAGGTGCACAGCGATATTGCCGAAACCCCGCTGGGCGGCCAGACTGCCGATATGACAATTTCGCGTTTTTGCTCCTGTGAGGTAGGCGGTAAAAATTGTAAAATGTGGAGAATTTTAATTTTTGACACCATCCAGTTACCAAATCTGACCTTCCCGACGACTTTTATCATATAGTACTTTTGTATAAAACCTAATTTGAGCGCTCTGCCGGCCACCCATTGTCCGCTTGTTAGCAGGCAGACATGCGCTACCTTCAGACTTGTTGCGGTACCCCTTCCGTTGGTCGGATCGGGTTGACTGAGGTATCAGAAATCATGTTTTTGAACAGAGCACTGGATGACGAAACCACCCATGAACTTTTTCACATGTCGATTTATTTGGGCCCATCTAATGTGTTAAGCTTCGCGAACGAGTTAATAACGTGGTCGAATCGGCGTGGAAAGATGGCTGGATAAATTATTTGGAGACATCGGATCTCCTTGCAATGAAGCCACGGTATTACGAATAGATAATCAAAGCACTATAAAACTCGCGAAGATCCCCGAGTTTTATAAGCGCACAAAGCACATAGATATTAAGTATCATCGCGTACGCGAGACTGTTAGCTGATCTTGAGATAACAGTAAAGTATGCACCAATAGAATATCAAAGAGCGGATATCTTAACGAATGTACTGCCTAGAGATCGCTGTAACACGCTTTGTAAGATTCTAGTTGTCGTATCTTATTCCGAGTACTTAAACGGTGAGTGTGATGATAGAAGAGTTTTACGTACTCGGATTTCGCGCATCTGCGTACTCCGTGACACGATTTTCGTATCTCTCGAGCGCTGGCACTATTGTACTTTTTTTGGAAAGTCTCGTCAGTCGAAAGATTTTCATTTACGAGACTAGCAAACCTAACGAGCACCACCAGATCAACCCAAACGATGGAAACCAAGAACACTAACCCAAAGGAACGCAACCAATACGACCAACCCAAATCCACGCAACCGGCACATCAAAATCAAATGAACGTGATCAACAAAGCTACGAACGCAAGCAACATAACGAATCTAAACAAACCAGCATGTACTAACCAACCAGACAAACCGACTAGGGGATGGAATGGGTGGTACATTTTTGCGGAGTCACTTTTCCCACTCGAAAATGAAAAGTTTCTATTACGGAAATTTTTTTTATTGGATGCGTATTTCTTGAGATATTTCGATGTCTCAAAATGGAAAAATACCCTGTATATGCGTGTCCGGATCAGTCCGAATGTCCGCACTCAAGTATATTATTAATGTATCCTTTCTCACGATGAGTCATAATTTTTCGAACAGTGAATTTCGTGTTTTGATTGTTACTTGCTAACGTCTCCAGAATTAAAAAACAAGGAATGATACCATTTTCTGTTAACATACGATTCACTCAATCTTAAAGTATACAAGAAGAATCTGAAGGAGGACTTTGAAATAATTGCTAGCTAATTCTCGAGACGAAGTGGAGAGGTCAGCTGCTCGAAGTCTAATGGTGTACACAATTTGACGAAGGACGCAAGTACTCGGTATTTCGGTACTGCTTACCCGAAAGGCTCTTCCGATCAATTCCGGAAAAGCACGAACGGGAGAAACCTCGAATTTAAAAATCTATTCGAAGGCGGTTTATGTAGGTTGCTGCCCACATGGACTGGCAAACCAAAAATTTCAAGAAGAAAATAAAACATTATATATTATTTTGTATGTTGGTATGTATGTATGTATGTAGGTTTTAAGTTGAATACAGAGGTGTGTCCTGTTATCTGAGTAGACCTTTAGTTTACTTATAATGATTTGCAAGGTTTTAAATTAATGAGAAGTGGCGTCATTGTTTGAAAAATATTTTCTGTTTATTGAAAAGTGCATTGGAGAATTTTGTTTCCAAACAGCTCCATGCATGGCCAAAAATGAACAAAGGAATTTGAAGAGGTCTCCGGATCAGCCAATGTGAATATCTTTGAATTTACTTGAACATGTTAGCTATAACAGGGATATCATGTACTCTAGATGCATTGCAAGTATATCTGGAACAGAGGTATTAAGAATGGCTCTCCAGGCGAATTATGAGAGTAGCACCGGAGCATCATGGCAGCATCAAAATAAAACAGTGACATTGTAATCGAGAGCAATGCCAAACGCGAGAGAAACAACAAACTTGACATTCAGATTCATTATGCGGAATTAAGGTATATTTACTCTCTCGATACCAGTAGAAGAATGGGCTGCTGTATGTTCACATCTACTGTCTGAAACCAAGTGGTCTGAAACGGATGATGCTTGTGTGAATCCACAGTTCTTGACTAATCAGCACCAAATTTTGCACACATATTCTTTGGGCTACCGGAATATCATATGCAAACATATCATATCATATGCATCATATGCAAACGCGGGCATGAATTCTAAACCAACTTCGCATGTATACTCCTGAGGCACCACAACGTTTTTATATAGTAGTCTCAGATGGAAAAAGGTATTTTACGCAAATTTTCTCATCTTATGTCTATGTAATTCAAGAAAGGGTTGAACAACCACCTCACGGTCCCAAAGGGGACATCTGATGACATAAGTATACACAATCTTTCAAAAATTTTAAATTCTCGAACTTAGCAACTTGGTCAAAATTAGCGATCTATGAGAACAGCTCACACAAAATAACAACATGTTTCGCTCAAACTAATAGAAATAAATTACATCATATCCCTGCATACGAAGACGCACATGCCTCACGAATTCTTCCATGGAGCGGTATGGAGGCGGTAGTGGCAGTCTTGGCAGTCGTGAAAACCATGGCTGTCGTGGGGCTGGTGGGGCTGGTTTGGAAATTGTTGTGAATCGTGCAGTATAGATTAAATGAGTTCCTGGTATTGTTACAAAAATACTGTCGCTATAATGACGATCACTTTGTGAAGTATGAACACTGAAGGGTTTGAAAGATTCAGCTTCAAGCCATAGATCTCTGTTTAAGTGCACGAAAGCTGTCTGCGGACATTTTTGACGATGGCCAGGAGCTACATCTTCACTGGTATGTGCTTTCTTTGCTTTCGCAATGAAACGTCGAGAATCTGAAGTTTGTATAAAAACGTTATACTTCTGAAAAGGAGGATAATATTTCTTAGGTGTCAACCAGTCCACGGGTAGTGTATTCAGCACATACGGCGCCTCCTTGAGGTATTTACGAAAAAAGAGGTTTCGTCTATTTGGAAAGCAAGGGTGTACGGCTTCAAATATTCCGGAGGTCCATCAGCACCTAATTTTTAGGCAAAAAGTTGATATTCATGCAATTGGTAATTCTTATGATTGAAAAGTCTCTAGTAATATTCCATCATTGAGTTGTTTTAAATAATAATTTCACTATTCCATTTTTTATTGATGATCAACTTTATCAATGGATTTTTTCAATACTCGAATATTTCTATCTGTAATTCAAAATTCAACTAATTCGATAATAAATATTTTTGAGCGAAAATTTTAGCTATTTCATTTCTGTTTGAAAATGATTTGTTTTAAGACGAATATTCAATTCAGAATACCTGTTTTTTTCTTAATTTAATCACTCGATTGATCTATATTCCTATACATTCATTATATTCATTGAAGTAGCTTAAGTAGTTTTTTTGAAAATTATTAGTATTTTGGTGAAGAATGAATATTTATATTGGAGATTGACAAAATTGTACATGGTCGAGTTCAATTTTGAGAGGATTCCAGAAAATTCAGAGTAGAATGCAGATTTTTGAAAAGATTAAGAAGGAGCTTCTGAAAAATATTAAACTTTTTGAAAAGAATCAAATTTTTCTTAAGATTCTTGAAATAGTTTTAATTTATTTTTTTTCTAAAAAGTAAATTTAAAATTACTTCTAAAAAGATCAAAAGAAAATCTGAAAGAATTTCTCTAAAATTTGAATAGATTTTTCTCGCAATTCCTTTATTCTGAAGAGATTTTATAAAGATATTAGTAAACATTTTTGAATATTTTCATCAATATTTTGAAGCCTTCTCATATTTTTGAAAAGTGTAAATATAATTCTCAGAAACTTGCTCAAGATTCCCGGGTGAATTTTCAGTGGAAAAGGTGAAATTCAATTATTTTAAAAGATATCTAGATGGCTCAGAAGGTAATGGAATATTTCAAATAATTCAAAACAAAATGTAGATTTTTTAAAGATTTTAAACAAATGTTGAAGCTTATCAAAAACTTGATGGGTATTGAGAAATTTAAAAACTCTTCTAAAGATTGCTGAGAAAATTTTGAATGATTTTTAATTTAGGAAATTGACTTTATGAATATTTCAAAAAACTTCAGAAATAATTTCAGTTATTTCAAGAGATGATTGAAAACGCATTTCTTTTTCTAGACATTTTTAAAATCTTGGTTATAAATGCAACCGCTTATTCGGAAATTAAGCTGCGTTGTTGAAAGACTCAAATAGTTTCATTGAAATTCATCTTTTTGGGATAAATTCCCCTTTTATATTTCAAGTGAAAATATTTTAGTGAAAATACAATGTGTAAAATTTTCAGGTGAAAATTGATAATTTCATTCGAATATTCATTTCTTTCGTTGTAAATGTGAATATTTATTGGAAAATTATTCGGTTTCCGTTAAAGATTCAATTCTACCATTAAAAAATTCGTCTTTTACGGATAAATTGATTTGTTTTCTATTGGAAATTGAAATATTTTTCAAATATATTTGAACTTTCTAATTTTTAGAAATTTGTTTATAACTTTGGCACAATTTTTTTTTGAAGTTATTGTCGTACATACTATGTACGTCATTATATAAAAAAAAACCTTCAGCAGAATTCTATATTTGTTGATAAAACGTTATCTTTGTCAAGGCTTAAATCTTTACATGGCACTTGATTTCATAATTCTTAAAAACGAAACTTCGTCCATAAATTTCGTCCATTCAATAACACGCTTTATTTATTCTTTTCAATAAATAGAATGCAAAGAGAAATATAATTATTCTCAGATCTGGAAATTTCACGTTTTTTCTATATTTACTACCTGTTCATTAAAATTTGATTCGTTTATTCGTAATGCCATTTTTCACGATAAAACGAAAACTGCGCATCTTGTCAAAAAATAATTCATAAAAAAATGGTTGAACTTTTTTTGGCGAGAAATTCTTGCCTGATTATTTTTTCTGTACTGAAAATATCTTCATGTAGTCTCTTTGCGTCTTCGGAAACGTATTTTGTAGCAAGACTTTATATGTTTCAAATCTCCCCTTGAAACCTTGAAATCCAAATTATTGTTTGCAATTTTCAGTGTTGCGGATACTTTTAAATAAAAAAAATTATATACCTATGTGTTTAGGGGTGAAATTGAGATGTTTTGAAAATTTATGAATGAACAATTCAGATCGAATGATTTTGAGTTTAAGAATGTTTGAGAATATACACATAATAATAGTGATAAATATTTATCAAAATATTATATTAAACTTACGGGTGAAATAAAGCAAACCGCCAAATAGTAGAAGAAAGGCGGGAATAATCTTCATTTCTTCTGAATAGTTGCAATGAAAGAGAACTGCAAGCTACTTCTTCAAAAATTTCTGTCTGACTCAATACCAGGTTATAGATAATATCTTTTATCACTTCTATTCAATGACAAAATGTACTTATTCCTCAGACAATATCGTGTAGAAGGAAAAAGATTGTTCATCACGGATCTAAACATTTTCCTTATTTGCTGTATTTAGTATGCATTGTGAATTTTAGATTCTCGTGTATTAACATGCAAACAAAGATAAAAGAATTAAAATTACTCAAATTCAAAAATTTTAAATTAGAATAAAATCAAATTGAAAATCCTATTTAACGTCCAATACACAATTTAATGTATGGAATTCCTAAAAATGGAACAAGAATCCAACGATCAAAATTGGAAATCACAACAAAATGCTGCTATTGCCATTACTAAGAGCAAAAAAATTGGTTACTTTGAACAAAAATAAAAAAGAGGAAAGGAAAATGGGAAGGAAACCAACGAAATCCCTCTTCTTCTTTTTTTATTTCTTTGTTTTTTTTCCTTTTTATTATTAGCAAATCAGAATATAGAAGCATTTCTAATATTCACTAACGCTTTGATGCTCATACAGCACCCTTAACAACGTAAAAAGAGTTTAAGCAGATCCTATAGTATAGAATTTGTTGTACAAGAAACACAAATTTCCACCCTCGCTACAAAAAATTCGGTCAAATTCACCAAAAAACGGCAGGCCACAGGATTCATCAAATTTTACAGCAACACACATTCCAACTTGATATCGTGTACCCTTATAATCTACTCAAGGCACTTCTAAACACGCAGACGCAAAATGGGACGGAAAATCAACTTTTGTCAACTCGCAAGTGTCTTTCACGTCAGTCGCATCCTCCACAATGGACGCTGGACCTAATTCCAATCTTGCAGGAGAGCATCTTTTACTAGCAGACCTGTAAGCTAACTGCAGTTGCTCTTTTAGGGCCATGGTAAACGTAATGTTTTTCCGAGAACACATAGCTTCAGCACGTGTCTTCATAATTCGATTTTTGGATTCAAACTTGAAGGCACTTGAATGAAAAATCGGTCCAGATGTCTTTATGATTTTCCCATAATGCAACATGTGGTGGTGTTTTGGTTTCAGCGCGTCCTGAAATAATCAAAAATACATTGCGTGATGCTCAGAAATCAGAACGTCCAATAAGTCTGCACATTCTTTCTGAATTGATGGGCCATCACAATATCAGCAATCTTGCGAAGAGTAAGGAAACAAAACCAGACTTCATCGTGTGATACTAAATGCCCAACGAGCAGTGGAAAAGAATAAATGAAGGCCATCATTTCAGATGCAGACATTTTCAACGTTTTTGCTGTAACTTCCGTATTTCTAATAGGAGGAGGTTGATTGGAAAATCCATGCTTTCTTTATTCAAAAGTAGAAACTCAATGATTCAAAACTGCTAGGTCAACTTTCTTCGCAGCTTTTTTGACTACGTGTTAGGTGACATGTGCCATATCATAAGCAAAAGCTCGCTCCGGACCATCATGCATAATTGCCGCTACACAATTGTAATATACACGAAAGTCATCAACCTCATTCCACACAGAAAACTCAACAATGCCAGTTTCTGCGTTACACAAGAGAACATCATTTTCATATGAATCAATGGATCTTAAATTTTCCTTTCTCTCAAAGCAATCAGTATGAGTTATTTCCTTCAGCGTTTTGCACCAACGACAGAATTATTTTGCATTGAGACTCCCAACATAACCCAATACTTCATTCATGCCAGAAGCATGAGATTGAAGAACGACAAAAATATTTTCTAAAAGAGTTTTGAATTCTGGAGGAAGGCATGGTATGATACAATATGTGCCACCCACCTTTTGGATACCTTTGTGGGAACCAAGAGGATTATTAACTTCGAAATCGTCGTGAAACATGTCTGTCTAGATGTTGCATAACTAATTCATACACACCAGCTGTGTGGTTGCTCTAATGGCTGTGGTGGCTGTAGTGGCCGTCGTGGCTGTCTTGGCAATGGTGGCAATGGTGGCTGCGGTGGCTGTGATGGCGCTGATGGTGGTGATGGCGGTGATGGCGGTGGTGGCGGTGGTAGCGCTGGTGTAGAAATAGTTTTAAATTGTGCAGTATAGATTTTCCGGCTTGTTGGTATTGTTATGAAAATTTTATTCTCATAATTACGATTACGTAGTGGATCGTGGAAAAAGAAGGATCGGAAAGATTTTGCCTCAAGCCATAAATCTCTGTTCAAATGCACAAACGCTTTCCTAGGACGAGTTTTACCAGGATTAGGAGCTCTATCTGCGTTGCTTCGTGCGTGCTTTGTTTTTGCAATAAAACATCGTAAATCTGAAGTTTGTATAAAAATGTGATACTCCTCGAAAGTAGGATATTCTTTTTCCCACGGTGTCAACCAGTTTACTTGTGTCAACCTAAAGTTTTCTGGTAATACTTCCGGCTCACATGGCGTTTCATGAAGGTTTTTGACGATAAAGGAAGCAGTGTCTATTTGGACAGCAATGGTGAACGGCTCAGAATACTCTGGAATGTGACATTAAATATGGAAAATATAATTGTGAAGAACAATTATTAGAAATGCTTGAAAAAATGAGAAGTAGTGATTTTTTCTCAGAAGTGAGACATCTTAATACAGACCTCACACTCTTTTCCCGATTTTCTTTTTTCCCAATTTTTAATTAATTTCTATTTTCTTCTGTTTTTAAAAAATCTTCCCTTTCGCTAGTCATTTTTGCTGAAATGTAAACGGCATTAAAACAATCCAATAAGAAAGCCAAAATTGCTCTCGTTGAAATACAATTCCTTCAATTCAAAATTCTACTATTGAATTCTATTTTTGGCCAAAAATGTATCATTTCTAGTAGAAAATTAAACAATCAAATTTTTGAAGGAGAATTCATTTTATTATTGGGTTGATTTGTGGGTGAGGTTTCAAAAACTCGGTTGAACATTAAACGGCTTTTTTAAGAATTCCACGGATTTCAGATATGTTTTCTGGAAAATTTGTTTCCTCTCTCTGAAAGTTTGAGTATTTTATTTCTGGATTGCAATTGATATTTTTTAGTTGAAATTCGAACCGTTTTTCTGAAAAGGTATGCATTTTCATGAATACTGTTATTTTTTTGTAGACAATGAATATTTTTCATTCTAATTAATTTTCATATTTGAATGTTGAAATACTTCTTCGAAAATATCATTTATTAGTTAAATCTTCCTTTCTTTGATGAAAAATTCAATTATTTTGTTGAAGATTCGTATTTTTGAACTGAAAATCCTGTATTAAATTTTTCATTGAGAATTCACATTTCTTGATGAAAAATTTAACTACTTGATTGAACTTTTTTGTCAAACATTCATTTTATTGGTTGAAGGTTTATTATTGTCATGAAAAATTAGTTTGAAAAATAATTCTTTCGTCTGAAAATTCAACTATTCTACTTTTGTTAAAAAATAATAGTTTCGAGTTGAAGATACATTTATTTGGTCAAAACTTTACATTTTTTGTTGTAAATTGCTATTTTTTGTAATTTGACTATTCTATTTTTGTTTATGATTTGATGGTTTTTAGCGAAAAATACATCGGTTAGGCTAAAATTGATGTAGCTTCTCGTAGATTAGTATTTTCTGCTACATTTTTTGTGATATATTTCAAAATGAAGTATCAAGCGTTTCATATGGAATTAAATATTTTGCCCATATACTCATTTTGTTTATGAAAATTTACTCTGCAGTCATCAAATCAAATAGAGGAAAGAAAGTTGACTTGAAATGTAACTTTAGTCTTAAAAATTGATATTTTTGATGAAAAACTGACCAATGAAGAAAGATGAAATTCCTTCTCCGGACAAGAAAAATTCGTAATGTTGAAAAATACCGAAAATTTAATTACATACCGAAAAAGTACATTGCCGAAATTCTAAATTATCCCAAAATCAGTGAAAGTGTTTATTATAATGTGCATTGACAGTCTCAAGTAAAAACTTATTTTAATCCCAGAAAATTCCTTAGATGCAAAGAAATGGTAGAGTTGTGTATGACAACAAATATTTCTCCTGTTCATATCTTGTAAGATTCATAAAAATTTGAGTAAAACTTTTACTAATTATACAAAATGTTTTTGAAAAATTCTTAAAGTTTCCAAAATTTTTTGTCTTCTTTCTTTCTTCTTTTGAATCTTTTTTTTCTTTGTGAAGAAATTGACAAAAAAAAATTTGTCACAAATTGTGTCAGAAAAGAAGAAGGGGGTGTTAATTATGTCGTCCAAACCTCAAACCATAATGTTCCATTCCCTATTCCTCCTAAATTCCCGTCCCCTCACCTAAATTCACAGTCTCCATTGCACAATAAAGGGAACTTATAGAATGTTTTTAAATTGTATACACTACAACAATAGCTCTGTAATTTTAAACCAATATTGAATATTTTGGTTTAAAATTACAGAGCTCTTTTTATAGTGCATACAATTTGAAAACCGTTGTGTGACATTTTTACTGTTTTTTTGAAAAATTTCGATTTTAATTGACCCAATTATTCAAATTCTGATGAAGGATTTTTGTATT
>CAKNXH010000040.1:10057-40308 GCA_932178445.1 Andricus quercusramuli | reverse complement strand
GTAGCTTGTAAGTTGCGAATGCACAATACCTTCTAGCGGCCTAGACATAGCACACAGTATCGAAATAGGCTGGAAATCATTAGAAGAGGTACTAGAAACCTTAGGGATTGGGAAAATCAGCGTTTTTTTCCATAGGTCAGGGAAAAATCGCACCAAAAGGGAAGAGTTATAGATGTGAAGGAGTATGGGGAAAATAACAGGAAGCACTAGTCTTATCATCTTTATAGATATACCGTCAGTTCCTAAATCATCAGTTTTCATTTCGAAGCGTTTCTCGAAGAGAACTGCCGGTGTTATGCCTGGAAAAAGGAATCAGTATCTCGAAAAGTCGAGCTTGCCTGAACTGCTATAAGGGGTTTACCAGAGATTGAGGAGTTGAGGGATGTTAGATTTGTGCATGCTTTTAACAAATCACTAGATGGAAAATTATGAGCAGAGGCTTTATTCTCAGATAAAATTAGATACAAGCGTCTGAGGAAGTGCCATATATTTTCATTTTTATTCTTATTCTTTATTGCATTGCAATTACATTGATTATACGAATCTCTGATTTTGGTTCGAACTAAGGTTCTTAGCTGACGAAACTTTGTTTCTGTCAGTGGATTTCTTGTTCTCTTTGCCAGGTGACGCTCATTTTCACGTTCCTTCATAAGGTTTTTGATTTCAAATGTGATCCAAGGAGCTAAAGTTTTATGTTTATGTGGAACATGCAAAGGCGCAAACTGATCTAGCGAAGAAATTATGTATCTAATATTGATGAGATCGTGATTAGATAGGAATGGAATGGAATATTAGCCATAAGAATTAAGCTTATTAATATCATCTACTAATTTTGAGTTAGAGGACAGTTTCGAACCACCAAAGCACCAATGAAAGTACATAGGAAAGTTTTTATGTGTACCGGCTTAGGTGTTCGGGCCCCAGTCCTCTGCGAATGCTAGACGCTCTATTCTCTGAGCGAAAAGGCACAACACGTTCTCGAAAATTGTACTGCTCCACATAACTCAAGAATTCTCCTAGGGTTTCAAAGTGTGTTGGATGTGGTGGCTGTGGTGGCTGCGGTGGCTTTGGTGGCTGTGGTGGCGCTGGTGTGGAAATTGTTGTAAATTGTGCAGAATAGATTTCACGGGTTGCTGGCATTGTTATGAAAATTCTATTCTTATAATTACGATTACGTAGCGGATTTTGGACATAGAAGGATTGGAAAGATTTAGCTTCAAGCCATAGATCTCTGTCTAAATGCAAAAACGCTCTCTGTGGACGAGTTCGACCAGGATTAGAAACTCTTCTTGCGTTGCTTTGTTGCCTTTTTTTTGCAACGAAACATCGGAGATCTGAAGTTTGTATGAAAACGTTGTACTCCTCAAAAGTGGGATACTCTTCCCAAGGTGTCCACCAATTCACTTTTGCTGGTGCCAACCGAAACTTTGTGGGTAGGACATTCGGCAAACACCGTGTTTTCTGGAGGTTTTTTACGAAAAAAGAGGTGGTGTCTATTTGGACAGCAATGGTGAATGGCTTCAAATATACTGGAGGTCCAGCTGCACCTAATTTTCCAAGAAAAAAATTGATATTCATAAAGTTAATACAGAAAGTGATATCACATATGAGAAACATGAATGTAAATAACGATTTTCTGAAATGCTTGGAAAAATGAAAACTCTTCTACTTGGTTGAACTTTGAACTACTTTATAGGAAATTCATGCTATTTCTCCAATACTTGCTTTCATGTAAACTGTTTTTATCTATTACAAAACCTGAAACTTCTAAACAATCATTGAAAAAATCATATTTATTTATGTTCAGACGAAAACCACGATCTTCTAATCTTTTGCAGATCATGCGCAAATTCTTTACATGCGCTTCATTCTTAGGTCCTCTTACAAAAATATATATCGATATAAGCTATTTCATTTGAGATCCCTTGCAGGCATTCATCCATAATCTGTTGAAATTCACCCGGCGCCATTGAACTTCGCACCTTGATATCTGCATGTGTTCGCAAAATGTTGAGCTTCACCGCAGCCGTAACATTTGTTCTCGTTCAGTGTCTGTATGCTGTTTTGCTTACGTCAGCTTCCTTTGGCATCATTTTTAAATTTCGTTCCATGGCAAACACTTGTTCTTCTACATTACTTTTGCTCAAAGTTTTCCCAGTGCCTGTTGGATTTTTACAGCACTCTTTTCAAAGCTCCTTTCAAAAGAGCTCCTTTTAAAACTCTATCGAATTTAAAATCTGTGATCTCAAACCATTCAAGTATTGTTTTTTTGTCGTGAACTCCGCAGACAAACGTTCCCACCTTGCTTCGCTTTGTTGAATTTGCACCTCTCCATCACAATACAAGGTTTTAGGTTGATGTAATCCGACATCAACTTGCAGGGTGCCCACCAGTTCCCTTTTCTTCTTTTGCCCGTGTTTCCCCTGAGTTTTCCCTGCCTCTCACTGGTTTTCCCTGTCTCTTCCGAAACCCATTTTTCGCAATATTAATGGTAAATTGGGATATTCCGAGTAATGAAATCAAAATTTCGATTATCATTTTAGGAAGGAAAGGCATCGGCAGGAATGACAGAACAGAACAGAGAGCTTGAAAGTTTCAATCAAACAATCTTTGGTTTTTCAATCACTCAAATCAAAGCTACTTTAGGTGGGTGAAAATCTCATTCGTCCTTTAGTTCCTTGATCTTTGATTCTACTTTTCGCTGTTTCACCTCAAGTTCTTCTTTTAGTTTCTCAAATTGTTTGCACTTTTCCCTCTTCCTTTCAGTCTCCTTACACTCATATCTGCTAAGCTTTTCTAATGCACTCTCCTTTTTTCTCCTAATTTCCAAAGCATTTCTATATTTTGAGCTAGCGCCGCGAGCGTAGCGAAACAATTTCTTGGTCGACAGCAATAGGATGCTCACCCCCTGCATCTTGTATGCCATCCCATGCTCTTCAAGGGCTATCAGGGTCTCTCCATGCAGGTTCTCGGCAAGCATTTCCTTATTAATGAAAAAGCCAGCTTTCACAAACGCATTTCCGTGTAAAAGAAAGCAGTATTTTTACAGCTTCCCATAAATCTTTAAACTCTTCCTTACCCTTAAGATCTCCTGCGAGGGAGTGGTCAAGTCTGAATTTTCTACGACCGAAGTCGCAGATCTGAGTTTTACTAGCATGAGAGACGGAAGACTTGTATTGGACACTGGCGCGATCTGATTGTAGGGTGGATAGATGATGATTCGCCATGAGTATCCTAAGCAGTATTTTTCTAGATCAATGTCTTCGACGCGAACTTCACTAAACGCGTGTCGCGTTGCGACTCCGATGTTGACTTGTTGCAGTTTAAAACAGTTATCGACGTCATCTATATTAATGCACGTAAGCTTGTATGTAGACTTGGCACCTCAAGTGCAGATGGTTTGATGAACCTTTCTATCAGTTTTCTGATGAGCCAGCGACAGTTACAACATTTCAAAGGAAAAGTGTCACATTTTGTTGCAGAAAGAAAGTCAGCTATCCGGGCAGGAGACTCCTTGAATACATTGTATACTGCCTTCAAAAATTTTTCTATGTGCCAACCTGTTTTCCTGGAAGCCAGCTGGAATGCTCCATGAAGAACGTGAAGGCCGCATGATCCCGCGTCAATTATATCTGGGTCTTCATCGAACTTTTTCATATCATCCTTTGAAAGCTTGATGAAAGCCCAATTGACGTGGGAGCCATCCATAGATACCTGCACCAGTTTCTTTGCCTCAATTCCCTCTCCAAGGCACTCTCTGAACCCCTTCAACAGATCCGCTGATGTGGTATGCCCTAAGAAACAACTCTAAGCGCAAGGTTTGTCGAGTTTCCTTGTGTTTCCCTGTGACTTCCTCATGAAAAAAATCCCTGTGTTTTCCCCGTTTCCTCTGTTTCTCCAGAAAGTGGGCATTCTGACTTGATCAAATCTGCATATTTCACTGCTGCAGGCTTGGCTGGAGCACATGAGTTGCGAAACAGCACGTAAGCTTCTTCGTCAATACTTGTCAACAGGGTTGCTACTTTCATATTCTATTCTTCAATTTTCTTCAGCATTAAGCGTAACTCGCGCCTCTCCGTGAATGCTTCCCAATGGTCAGAATTCAACTTGAATTCGATTTTTGACTTTCCTGTCATGTCGTCTTCGTCGCCTGAAACGGCTTCTATGCTACTTGGAATGTCCGAGCAAAATCGACGAGTTTTCTTCTTGAATCTTCGCGCTTATTGGCGTCACTGCACTTAACGCCCAGTTTTTTAAAGTCAGCAGTAAGTTCTGGTTTCAATCAATGTTGCGCTTTCCCGAGCGTCAATAGCAGCTCAAAAATTGCAATGTCATCACCAAAGATTCATATTTTTTGCTTCAAAATTTAACTATTTTGTTGAAAGTGGAATATGCTTTGACTTGAAATTTGTATCGTTTAATATTGAAATAATTTTAATACCTACACATTAATCTTTTTACAGGAATCCACTTGGCGGTTATTGAATGAAATCGAAAAAAAAATGTTGACTATGAAGGGAAACAAAATTTGAAAAAAGCGTGTCACAGTTTTCAAACGGCACTTTTTCACCTTGAATCTTTAATAATGGTTCATTCACATACTGAAATGAAAACTCATTTTAATTTGAGAAAACTTCTGTGATTCAGAGGAATGGTAGAGCAATTGAAGTGAACTAATACTTTTTCCGTTTGTGAATTTTAGGATTTATAAAAATTGTAGAAAAATTTGTATTGATTTTGAAAGATATTAAGAGTTTAGGATATTTTTGAAACATTCAAATATAATTTCAATCTTAAGAAACTTAAGGAGAATTTGAAACAGAATTCAGATTTTTAAATAGATTGAGAAAAAGAAGCTATCGACAAATGTTGAGACGTTTCAACAGAATGAAAAATTTTCCTAAGATTAATAAGAAAGTTTTTAATGATGTTTTTTTGAAAAATAAAATTCGAAATGATTTCTCAAAATATCAGAAGAGAATATAAAAATTTTAAGACAATTTCTTTTTGTAAAAAAATGAGTTTAAAGAATTGTGAACAAAATTTTCATTTTTGAAGATCTCCAGATTACATAATGAAACATTTCTAGGCTTTTGGATAGTGTAAATATGATTCAAAAACTTTCTGAAAATTCTTGGGAAAATTTTGGCTATTTTTCATTCGGAAATATCAAAGTGAGAGAATATTTAGGAAGATTTTGATATGGTTCAGAAGGTTTTGAGCTATTTTATATTATTGAGAAAAAAATTGTAGATTTTAAAAAATTTCCAAGAATGATTTCAGAGCTCTTTACAAATAAGAAAAGCATTCAGAAATTGAAAATTCAGTTCGATATTCTATTGCATGTTTGAAAATTAATCTCTTTTGGTTGAATTTTTCACTATTTTGTTGAAAATTCGTATTTCCGCTATAAATTATCCTTTTTTTCATTTCTAATATAAATATTTTGGTTGAAATAAAGCATATGGAATTTTTTCTTGAAGATTGCTAATTTTATTCGAATATTCATCTCTATGGTTCTAAATGTGAATATGTTCTTGAAAATTGTT
Source organism: Andricus quercusramuli (assembly GCA_932178445.1). Taxonomy (NCBI): domain Eukaryota; kingdom Metazoa; phylum Arthropoda; class Insecta; order Hymenoptera; family Cynipidae; genus Andricus; species Andricus quercusramuli. The sequence goes on along the minus strand of CAKNXH010000040.1, from coordinate 34,759 downwards.
CTGTTTTTGGTAAGGATCCAATTATATCTTTGAAAATTTGTCTTTTACGGATACATTCAACTGTTCTTGATAAAAAATTCAAATATTCTTTAAGTATTCTTAAAGAAAATTTAAACTTTTCATTTCTTGAATTTGATTATAAATTTGTACAAACTTTCTGATGAATTATTTCCTAACTGAACAGGTATGAATCAAGGTACATTCGAAAACATTTGTACCTTATATAGACAAAAAAAAAATCAATTTTGTTGTGAAATAGAGAGCCATATTGTTTAATGAAGAGAATTTGATTGTTTGCAAAACTCATAAATGAACCATTCAAATTGGATGTTTTCACGTAGAAAAATGTTTGATAAAATGCACGTAGTATTTGTGATATATATTAGTTATAATATTACATCAAACTTACGGATAAAATGAAAAAAACTCCCGAATAGTAGGATAAGAAAAGCAAGAAAAATCTTCATTCCTTCTGAATAGTCATAGTGACAAAGAATTACTTGAACTAATCCTTCAAAAATACTGTGTGAGAAATAAATCGATAAACGACTGCTATATAAACTCGTACTAACTTTCATCACTTCTATTCAATGACAAACTTTATTTATTTCTTATACGATATCGTGTGAAAATAGAGAGATTGTTGATCACGGATCTAAGCACCTTCCTTATTTGCTGTCTTTAGTGCACTTGGAAAATTAACGCGTAAATCGAAAACAACATAAAAATGTTGAAAAATCATGAATTAGCCACCGTTTTCTTGTAATTAGCGAAAACAAATGTTTTCATAAATTTCCAATTTTGAATGTAATCAAACATTTTTTTTCATAATTGGGCAATTATGAGAAATACGTGTTTGATGAAAAATTTCTACACACAAATTTTGAATAGCTTTTCGTTTTTATCACATTATTCTGAAGCAAAATAATTATTTTCTGAATTAAATATGAAGTTTGCTACAAGAATTAGATTTTGTAATATTGTCAGCTTCATTGAAATGGTAAGAAGAGAATATTACGAAACTTGTCAGTAGACTGACACATGCTCTGGAATCATACTACGATCTCCAGAAAAACAAATTTAATGCATGTGTACTCACAGAAATATGACGAAATTCGAAACAACACAATAATAAGCACATGAAAAATTTGTGAATGAAATTTGATTTGATTTTTATTTCACAATAAACGCTTCAGTTATAACAAACAGAATCTGTACACATTTAATATTACTATTTCGCTAAGCCAGTCATTTTATTATAAAGAAAATATTTAAAAAATGGTGAATAAGAAAATATATTTACTGAAACTAAATTTGAAAAATAGCTTCAAAAGTCTTGTATCCGTGAACCTAAAATGTTTTTGATTTTTTTGTACAAGAGATGAGTAGGGTTTGTTTTTACACCCCTTAAAAACTCAAGCAGAGAAATAAACATATTTGAACAAAAAAATGGCGCTCGATTCTTTCATTCATTCTTTCATTAGTGTAGATATGGAAGATCGAAATGGAATATTTCAAATGAAGAATTTGGACATATTTAGGACACATTTATCTTCAGGTGTTCTCGGAATTCAGGGATATCTAGGTTGCGAACCTGAAATTTTGATACTGGAACCCTAGAAGCTATCTTTGTTTCTACCATCTTTACAGTGGAGGCTTTTAAAAATTAATTATTTTGTACATAAAGACGTTTAATGATATATCAAGATAGAACGTTGTGACTCAACATTACTGCAAAGCAAATGTCGGCAGCACCTTGAGGGTCTGTGTGATAAATATGAAGTTGGTTTCCTCTTCAATTGTTGTGTATACAAAATTAATTGAAATGTTTAGAACGTTGCCATGCATTATAGCCTTTTGCCATTTAGAGTTCCGAAGCTGTCTACAATTTTGCGCTGATAATCATGTTAATTTTTTTGTTATTTCTAGATAGTAATCTAGGGTAACGGGGCATTAGATAGCATAAGAATGCATTCTTGTGAATCATACCCTACCTCAAAAGCAAGTGATTTTAGCTTAGACCCTTATATATTTATCTTCAATGTGCATGCATTCATTTTGAACTATTATGAAAAGTTGTGAGCTCTAGAAGCTACAATCATGGTTCCTCAAAGCAACCAATCCCGATACAACCAGAACGTGTTCGTCATTAACTGCTACTCTTTCTCTACTAGAAGGTAAGCAAGAGCGGGAAATTTACGCAAAAAATTTCGTACAACACTTTCCTGGGAGTCCGGCCTCTAGCCGCGCATAACCTGAAGCGGCAGACGGCTCATTTGGAAATAGAGATTTACATCTGGATACTCCATCAGAGCTACCAAGCTTTCGAGATTATTATAATTAACAGTGTGGACGAATCAGATGAATTGATCCCAGAAAAACAGCCTTTTGCATCCGGCTCGCGATTGATTGAGTCTGACGGTGGAAAGCCGGGATTTCGTTGGCTAAGAAATGAAGCTTCCATACCTCTAGCACAGCCGATTATTAGAACTAAAAGATGGACTTTGTAGCATATGGTACAGCCTGCTCAGATCGAAAACAAGTTCTTGATATTTGGCCCGTTTTTCTTCCTTCTTTGCCACGATATTTCCGTCAGCTGGTGCCGGAAATTCAATCACGTGAGTGATCTTCGTCATCAGATCTTGGAGGGCAATGTAAGGCTTTGTAACAGTGATACGTTTAGTGATGGGTAATGAGAAATTTCAGTAGATCTTACACTGATTATTCCCCACAACGGATTCGTGTTCCCCCTGGGTGCATAGCAAGTCTGGCATTAGGTCAACATCATAGAAGTGCTGAAGATGGTAATATTAGAGTCGCATTGTGTCTTCCTATGTACCCATAGCATTCATCCTTTGAGCATCCACTGAGAACATATCCAAGTGTACAAGTACATTCATTTTGAGCTCGCCGTAAACTAAGGTGTTTACAATGCCACCTTGACAGGCAAGAAGAAATCCATCAGTCTCTGATCTCAATCCAGCAGACTCGATAAACATGCTGGACAGACCCATTGATAGCTCTTCTCTACGTATAATGTCGTGGACTTCACCATAAAGGGGCTTGTTAGCAGTTCTTGCGTTTGTCCGGGGTTATTGCCTGGTCCTCACCTCGGTTCGGTCCTATTGCCGCTCCCAACTGAACCATGGCCTTCATCCGAGAGAGGCCTATTGTGGGTGGCACTGTGCGACACTGGTAAAGTAACTGCATAAATTGTTACATTGGGAGGTTAGCCCAACTTAATGTGGCTGACAATTGAAATAAAACCACATGGACAAAGATGTAATGAGCCTTCATGTTTTTACAGAAATCAACGTGTCAGCAAATTACTTTTATTCATTGCAATAGCCACTACTAACATGGACGTGGAACAGCAACATTCTGTTGTTAAACTTTCTCTGGAAGGTGCAGATAGCGAAGAGCCGATTAAAGCTGGAGGCACAGGCAAATATGTTCATTACGAAGAATCTACTTGCACTGATGAAGCATCTATGCTACTAGATTTTGCCTATGTAATTGAATGCTGAACTGACTATATTACAGGTTTCAGCAGGGATCTGGAGTTCCTTCATTGGTAGATATGGCTGACTATTGGTCGGGTCTGCTAAGAAAAATCGACAGAAACAATTTAGGCACTGCGGGTTTTCGAAAAGAGAAAGAAAAAGCAAACTATAATCCTAAAATGAAGCTCAGGAACTTCACAGATTTGAATGTATCAGCGGTTTTGAAAAGGGCAAGAAACTGGAAAGCTTTGGTGCGGACTGTTGCATATTTCCTGGTACAAGTACCTGACGAGTCTGCATCTAGTGTTTGGCAAGGTGCTTTAAGAAGACCACTCAACATCCAGGTCTGATGCCAGGATTCATGTCTGACGTATCACGTATATGTTGCCTCAATAACCTGTTGATTAAACCCCATCTGAATTTCGACCGATAGCCTATCTCCCAACAATTTGCAAGTGCTTGCATCTGTAATTGCAGATAATGCATATTTTTTTATTGTGAACAAATAAACTATTTTGACCATGAGCAACTAAGGATAACTGGACCAATACCGCTTATGACAAGTAGTTTTCGAGGAGACTCTTCCAGTGCTCTGTGGTCTTCTTCAGCATTGAGCAAACTTATCAATACACTTAATAGCATGTCCTATGGCTTAAAAATATATGATCATGAGGATAGTCATTAAATAAGTTATGTTTTACATTTGAATGAGTGAAAACTACACGCTATTTCCAACTAGAAACTGCATCAAGTGATCGATATCACGAAGCAGTTTTCCAAAGATATCTACATGGATTTCGGACTAGATAAATGCAGAAGAGTTCATTTAACCAAAGGAGAATTAGGGACCGCAGAGCTAGAAAACGATTTCAAGAATGACATCAAACCAATGACTGGAGATGAGTCATGGAAACCGCTGGACATTCTTGCATCTAAGGGTAATCAGCATACGGTATTTCGGAAAAGCCTAATGACTGCCCTTACTAGAAGATTCAAATTGGTTCTGAAGATGTTTCTGAACTTGGCAAACAGGACGAAGGAAATTAATGCACAATGTTTTATCCGTTCTCATTACTCTTTTGGGCTCCTCAAATGGTCGAATACTGACGGTGGAAGGTTGAACAGAACCACTTGCGACAAAATGGCAAAACACCGAATGCACCACAGTAATTACACGATTGGAAAGGTAGTTACGCCACAACCTAGTCACAAGCTGTACAGTTGCGAGACTATTTTAACAGCAAGCAAAGTATTGCGCTTTAGAATACAATCTGTAGAGGGGATTCCGATTACACGTCCCTGAATTCGTCCTTAGAGGAGTCCTTGAATATCAGTGCAGAAACTATAGGGGAATGGAAAACGCAATAGAGATAAAAAGCTATCCACAGCGAGCACCCCTAAACATCAGATCGAAATAAAGTAGATAGTGAGGCATCCAATGTTTGGCTAGAAAAAGGCATTCAGTTTCCAGAAACGTAAGGATTCATCAAAGCCGTTCAGGAGAGGATTTTCAGCATTAGAAATTATAGCAAGAACGTGTTACATCGCGACATGGTTGACCAGTGCTGATTATTTGGTCATGTCAATGAATTCATTAAGTACATAAATAATGTTTTTCACGTAATGCATCATGCATCAACAAGTTGCCCTGAACATAGGTCTCTTGAAAGAATGAATGCCCTTCTTTAGAGACATTGAACTGCGCGTTTTATAAAACGAAGAGGACATCATATATTTGGATGGCACTATCCAAGACCCTACATCATCAACATTACTTGTCCACTTAACGGGAACTTGCAGGCAACCTAAACAACCAAAATACATGAATATAGCGAGCAAAAGCATTAAGTGAAGATAGTATTGAGGCATGTTCAACATGCATCTATTCCTTTAATTATGATTCTGGCTACAGTCAGTAAGGTTATAGCAGCAGCTCAGGAAGTGGTTTTATTGAATACCTGTTGCACTTTAAGAAACTTCCTAGACCATCAGGAAACAGGTGACTAAAAACATGCAGTATCCGCTGCTTATTGCAGCCCGCCCCAAAATATTTACAATGCATCACTTGTTGAATCTATCATTTTACGCAACTGGTATATTCACTCACGCTATTTCAGTTAAGACACTTACTGGTTCACCTAGTCAAAGTGGAAAAATCACTGGTTTGCCAGTAATAATTCAAAATACTGATTCAAACAGTGACAGTGTCACTGGTTCAGTTCAAGAAAGCCAGATTCTGTTTTGATTATGCTTAGAAACAGTAACTGCATGAAGCTCAAGCAAAACCGGTAATCAGAGCATGATATACAAGTGTGCATTATACGCCACTTGCAGGTACATACCTATTATTTGAGTGGGTTCTTTGTACAGTTGGCGGCAGATCCTTTTTTTGATTCACAGAAGTTTGCTTGAAATTAAAGAACATTTTCTGAGTTGAAAAGACTTCAAAACTGTTGTTGCTCATTTTTGTTGTGTGGCTCTTGAACTGAAGCAATATAATTGTCACTGTTTGAATCAGTATTTCGAATTATCATTGGTGAGCCACTGATTTTCCATCATTAAGTGGGTAAACAAGTGATTGAATCAACTAAAAGAGCATTACTGAAGTTACCAGTGACACCAAATGATAGATTCAACCAATGAACCTCCAATCATCTGGTAAACGCGTGTCGTCAGTCGGGTCTTCGCATTGCTTGAGCGAAAACAAACTTTATTGTGTACTATTGTTTTTGTTATAAATATTTGGCGCCTGTTACCTCATCTCTGAAAAAAGTTATTAATGATAACTGTCATACCTAACTATCTGATGGAAGACAACGCGTACATAGGACCAGATGACTGCTGGTACTGAGTAACTAGTGAACTTAACTGAATAAACCAATTACTGTATTCCACTGATTGAACCAGTGAAATCTCACTGATTATCAGTGATACACTTTTGGATGTTTCCGCCAGTGAGCTGTGGAAAATCGGAATGAAATATTGTGCACATAGAATCCGGACACTCACACGATATAATCATAATATCTTCAAATATCCATGAAATATTCAAGGGATATCTAGATTTTCACCCTGATATCGTGAACCTGAAACCATAGGGTGCTATCTGTGATTTTCCCAACTTTACGTGAAAGGTTTATCAAAAATGGTTATTTTATCTGTAAATACTTTTACTAACAATGAGAAGCAAAGTTTTTCCTGTTTCCGGAAAAAATTAGAACAATGATACAAAATCCAACTATGGAAATACCAAAACTTCGTTGTCATAAATTTTTCGAATTCAGGATAGAACTTGGTGTCTTGAAATACTGTAAATTAGATGAAGGTAGTAGGTTACTTGATTAGATTATCCAGGGCTTTGTAGAATGAATATGAAGTTGGTTTCATCTTCACTTGTCATGTATAAAAAATAACTTCAAATATTTAGAACGTTGTCATACATAAGAAACTTGTATCATTCTAACGCTCGAAGCTGTTTGAATTATGGGCTAATTGTCAATTCTCATCTGCTGGATAGTTTATCTGGCAGAGAAGACACACGATACTAGTACAATGCCTTCTTGCAAATCCTGCTCGAAGCAAAATCAATTCAAGCAAATGCAATCAAATTCAAAAGAATTCAGGGTGAATTTTCAAAATCGTTCCATAGATCTTATTAGTAGTGCTTTATTTGTTTGACAATTACCTGATTCATACAAATAGGTTACATTTCAATTCTTAAACTAACTGTTAATTAAATTGATAGAAACAAAGAACTTAAATTAAGAGTTGATGTTAAACATCAGCATGGATGAGATGAACCGTACTTACAACGGAAGCAAGTCAAAAATCCTTTAACTATACAATTAATTTTAATGCTTATTCGCGAATTTTATCAACAAACACAATAATGTTTTTGATAGCATTTTTTTTAGGATTATCTAGAATATTCAGCCAGGCATTCCTGATCTCACACAGAACCGTACTTTCACTTATACATGGAGAACTTACAGTTTAAAAAAAATGACATTCTACTAAAAGACGCTCAACAGATTCTGTATTAAAACTATTCTCATAACAGTAGATGCAATAACAAACAACATTGAAACTGCGGAATTTATTCCTCATGATGAGTCTAGGTATGAACCTAATAACTAATTGATTAATTAATCAATTCCGCTATAATTTTGATGAAACCGAGTGGTGTTCTTGACAGAGTTAAATATTTCTAAGGTCCTTCTTGTAAGATCAATTGAGGAACAATTATTAGAGCAGAGGTTGAGTGAGCTTTCCGCAAATCTTCCAGGCATAATATTTCATCATAAGCTTTCAGCCTTGTATGGTTTCAAACCACCAAGATTGATATTGTCAAAAGTTATATCTACCTGGGCATTCCATTCAACAAATCTTCACTTTTTGTCAAAGCGAAGGATGAAGCTGTTTGGAAATCAATACTCGGTGTAGGATCTACGATTTCTCTGATTACCATATTGAAGCTTCCTATTATTCGACTTCTTGATAATCCTGTACCCAGCGTTTTAATGTGTGATGAGCATAGGCTTTTTGTAAGAGAATGATGCATGTTCCACAAAACACTGCTGGATTCGCTGTTAGATTAGAAATAGGTACATCTCCACTTGCTGTCAAGTCCAAGTGATTAAGTGATACCTCAGGGTTTAGTGCATTGAAGACAAGTTAGACTGCGAAACTGGGTGATAATAACTAACAGGCATATTATTTCTAGGCGCCTTTCAAGGTCAGGTGTCAATAAACGCGAGAAAAATGACAAACTTGACCTCCGAACTCATTGTGCCGAATTCAGAGATATTTATTTTCTCGACACCAATCGAAAAATTAATCAAAATTAGTCAAAATTAATGATCTACAAAAAGAGATTATATAATGTAACAAAACTTTTTACTGGAACTAACCAAACTTATCACTCGAAATCGACCAGCGAATATCGAAGCTAGTCCCCTCGATATGAATGCCGTACCCTGGGAGGTAATTAGCCATTTTTGGGGGACCTACAGTTTAAGGTGGGTTCTGAACCATCAGAGTCCCAGTCAAAGTACATTGAAAAATTTCGATTGGTACCGGCTCAGGGACTAAACCTCTGCCCTCCTGCACCAAAGTCTGAAGCTCTAGCGTCTCAGCCACCGAAGCGGTTCCATAGAACCTCACGTTTCAGATTGGCCCATAGTCCTCGCAAACTCAACTAGGGATACATAGTTTGATGGCACTGGATCATGTAATGACTCCGGTGTGAAAATTGTTGTAAATTTTGCAGTATAGATTACACGGGTTGTTGGCATTGTTATGAAAATTCTGTTCTCATAATCACGAATTCGCAGTCGATTAAGGAAATTAAAGGATTGGAAAGACTCAGCTTCAAGCCATTGATATTCTTCCAAATGCACAAAGGCTTTCTGTGGACGAGTTTGACCACGATCAGGAACTGTATCTGTGATGCTATGTGCGTACTTTTTCTTCGCAACGAAACAACGAGAATCTGCAGTTTGTATAAAAATATTATACTCCTCAAAATTAGGATAATTTTTCCAAGGTAGCCAGATTGAAGTCAATTCAAAGCTTGCGGGTAGTTTATTCGGTACATATGGCGCCTGCTGGAGATTTTTCACGAAGAATGAGGCAGGGCCTAATTGGACTGCAATAGTGAAAGGCTTCAAATATTCTGGAAATCCATCTGCTCCTAATTTTTGAGAGAACAAATTGATATTGATGTAGTTACTGCAAAATGTGACATTAAATCTGGAAGATAAAAATGAAAACTCTTTCTCCTATTCCCAGTGAGAAAACAAAAATCTTTTTTGCTGAGGCGTAATTCTTTCAATTGGAAAGTCTACTATTATATTCTAAACTATTGACTAACGATTGACTACATGAAAAATTCATTCTATTTCTCTGAGTTTAAACTGTTTTTTGGAAAAATTATTTATTCACTGATAATTGACCTATTCTATTTTGGTTAATAATTGATCTTCTTCAGTTAAAATTTTAACTATTTGGTTGGAAATGTTTTCGTTTTCCTGTAAATTGGTATTTTGTTTATTAGAAAAATAATAATCCAGATTAAAACCCAACTTCTAAGTTAACAGTTGAACTACTTTGTTAAGAGTTCTTTTTGCCAGTTGAATATTCATCTTTTTGGTTGAAAATTCAACTGTTTAATTAAACATTTATTTCACTGGTTGAAGATTGAACTGCTTGTTTTTTGATTTGTTTGAAAAATAATTCTGTAACTGATAAGTTACCTATTCTTTTTATAAATATTTTTATTATAAGTATGAATGTTTTTAATAAACGTTTACGTACTTGGTTGAAATTTGATTTATTTCCTTGGACATTCATTTTGGTGGTTGAAGATTAAACTATCTTTTTGAAAATTTTATTTTGGTTGTTCCAAAATTAATTTCTTTCAAATAAAACTTAACTATTCCATTTTTTTCCAGTGAATTTATCGTTTTCAGTTGAAAATTTATGCGTTTGGATAAAATTGATTAGTTTGTTTCAAATTCGCATTTTTTTGCCCGATTGCTTTATTAGTTAGGGATCCATTTCTGATCGAATATGTGACAATTTAAAAAAAATTGTATTATTTATTTATAAATTAACTTTTCGACTGAAAATTTATGATCTCGGGTTGACAGTTCAAATCTCGGTCAGAAAATTTAACTATTTGGTAGAAAATTTACAATCTTGGCTTGAAATTTCACTATTATGGTTGGCATTTTTTTCTCCCTTGAATAGAAAATCTTTCTTGGTTTTTGCTTCCAAATGAAAATATTTTCTTCCATTGGAATATTAATCATCATGTTTTTTGTTAAGGTTTAATCTTTTCCCATTGGAAGTTCAACGGTTTGGTTTAAAAATGAGCTTCTTGGTCAAAAATCAATTCGTTTTAGTTTAAATATTTTTAATAATGGAAATTCAAAATCATTTCTAAAAATGTTAAAAGGAAACCTGAAAGATTTCAAGGCAATTTCTTCAGCTTGCAAAGATCTTGTCAAAATATTAGTCAAAAATCTAATCATTTCAAAAGATGTTCAGAAGTTTTAGGGAAATTCTAAAAAACGATTTTTAATGTGTAACAATTTTCAAAAATTGTACACGAAGTCTATATTCTTGAAGATTTTTAGATAATATCTCGCAACTTTTTCAGTTTATTGGAAAGTGGGAATATAACTTGAAAAATCTCTTCGAAAATTCTTTGGGACATTTTCAGCCATTTTTTATTTTACAAAATGTTGAAAGATATTCTGATGGTTTACATGGTTCGAAAATATTTTCAAAAATATCAGATCCTAAATTTTTTTTTGAAGAATGACAATTCTATTTAAATATTTATCTCTTTGGTCGCAAATGTAAATATTTTCTCAAAAATTATTTTGTTTTCATTAAGGGCATGCTCTCCGGTGATCACGTGACCAAAACAGTCCTTTTGGTTATGAAACTTTTTTTGGTGTTCACCATGTCCAAACGCAATGATGTATTGCTCTCAAAATTTGGAATAAAGATAATGATTCAATAAATTGCGTTTGTATATTTAGTTTCAGTAATAATTTTGAAAAAAATTTTCCATGTAAAAAATAAATGTGGAAAATTTCATAACCGAGCTTGGTTATGTGATCTCTACTTTACCGACGTTGAAATGTTCCAAAAATAATGACAGGTTACGTGTGTGCAGATACTTATTTTTTTATTTGCAATGAATGTGCAAGTGTTATTGTTTATATTATTTTTTTGAATGTTCAGACGACTTAATCCAAAATTTGTGTCAGTTATCAACATACGTGAATCAGAAAATCTGAAATGCATCAAACCAAAAATTACCTGCACGTGCTGCAACTCGAATGGTATTCTATCAATTTATAAATGAAATTTCCTTGAAATTATAAACATATTGATGTGTATAAACGTTCTCTAGTGCTTTTTATTCAATCTTTCAAATTCTAAACACGATATCTCAATCCGTGTGGACGTAGTGAGCACCAAAAAAAATGAAAATATTTTTACACATTTATTTTTTACATGGAATTTTTTTCAAAATTATTACCATTCACATTCGTTGCAAATTCGTTGCAACGTTATCGTGCACATTCGTTGCAAATCAAAAAATATGTATCTGCACACACCTAACCTGTCATTATTGTTGGAGCATTTCAACGTCGGTAAAGTAGAGATCACATAACCAAACTCGGTTATGAAATTTTCCACATTTATTTTTTACATGGAAAGTTTTTTTCAAAATTATGACTGAAACTAAATATACAAACGCAATTTATTGTCTCATTTTCTATATTCCAAATTTTGAGAGCAATACATCATTGCGTTTGGACATGGTGAACACCAAAAAAAGTTTCATAACCAAGGACTGTTTTGGTCACGTGATCACCGGAGAGCATGCCCTTAAGGATTCGATTATATTGTAGAGAATGTTTCTTTTACGGATAAATTCAACTGTTTTTGATGAAAAATTAAAGTCGTTTTGAAATATAGTTTAACTTTTTTATTTTTCAAAATTAGATATCACTTTGTCCATACTCTTTTGTTTTGTAAGCTATGTGCATCATTAAAAAGAAAAACCTTCAGCGAAAATTTGTTTTTGTTGATAGAACTTTATATCTGTCAAGGCTTCTATTTCTACATAACTTTTGATCCCAAAATTCTTTCAAGCTATGGTTCGTCCATAAATTTCGTCTATTCATGGACCCGCTTTATTTATTCATAAAAATAAACAGAATGAAAGGAGAAATTTTGTTGATCTCAGCTTTCAATATTTTCCTTACACACTATATGATCTAGCAATTAAGAAAAATAAAAGTTGAAATAATTTTCCCCTATTCTTCAGTCTCATGCGAATTATTGCTATAATAGTATAAAGATAAAATAAATAATTAATAATATTTATCTTTTGTCAGTGTTTCGGTCTGAAGCTGCGATATCTTAAAAATCTGAAATAATTTGTGCACAGCCCCTAAAAATTTTGAGTTCAAATAGGTGTTTTCAATTTTTAGAGTTAGATGGATACTTTTAAAGGAAAAAAATTATTATTTATATGCTTCGAAGTGAAATTTAAAATGTTTTCATTTTTAGTTGAAAAACCTCAAATTCAGGAGGGTTCTCTTTTAGTTCGTATCATTTTAGATTCGGATAATTATTATTATGTGAAGGGCTTTAATATTGATTCAAAATTACAAAAATATTGTTATAGTGTTTACAATTCAAAAACCTTTCTTCAATTCTCCTTATTGTGTAATGAAGACCATTTAGATGTTTCAAAAATTTATGAATGAACAATTGAAAATGAATGCTTTTAAGTATACGAATTTTTGAGAAAATACACGTAATATTTGTTATAAACATTAATCATAATATTATATTGAACTTACGGATAAGATGAAGAAAATTCTCAAAAAGCAGGAGAAGAAAGGCAGAAATGATTTTCATTTCTTCTGAATAGTCGCAATGGCGAACAACTGCAAACTAATTCTTCAAAAATTCTGTTTGAGGGAGAACTATTTTTAATCACGGATCTAGGCACGTTTCTTATTTGCTGTATCTAGTAAACATGGAAATTCTGGATTCTCATCTATGAAAATGCAAACGAAGATAAAAAGATTAATGAGCCTCATGGTGGCGGATATTTACGAAATAATTGATTCAACTCCATTATTTCAACCAAAATTATTATTTTTCAAATCGAATGAAAGTTCAATAGAAGAATTAGATTTTGTAATATTGCCAGCTTTAATAAGACAGTAAGAAGACAATATTGTGAAATTTGTCCATAGATTGATACATGCTCTTGGTACTACGACCTCCAGAAACATACGTTTAATGCTTGTGTGCTTACGGAAATATTACGAAATTCGATAAAACACAATAACAAGCACCTGAGAAATGTACAAATAAAATTTAGGTTTGATTTTGGTGATAGCAAATCTGGTTTTCCAAAGCGGCATTAATCTCTCTATGCACCTTATAATGTGTTGATGAATCTTTAAGCTTTCCATCAGACAGATGATAAGTCCATGGGAGGTTAAATCGAAAGCTTTCTGGTAATCAATCCAGGCAATCGATAGGTAATGCTGATAGGACGCTGCATCTTCACAGACACATCTATCTATAAGCAGCTTCTTCCGACATCCTGCTACGCCTTTCTTTATTCCGCGTTGTTGTTGTGAAGATTTTATGCAGTGTGTTCAAACAAAATATTGGCCTGTTATTTTTTGGGTCAGCTGAGCTGCCCTTTTTCTGCAGGAGCACTGTCCACCCTCCAAAAATCGCGCAGGATTAAGCTCTTCCGACTTTAGATAAGAGGTGAAAATGCGGGCCAGATGCTGATGCGTTGAAGGAAACTTCTTCCACCAGAAGGTCTTGATACCATCTGGTACTAGAGCGGAATAGTTCTTCATGCCTCTGAATACGTTTTTCACCTCCTCAGTAGTGACAAGTCGGAATTTCTCCTTAGGTGTTTTGACGGCACTGCACAGCTCCTTGATGCTATTCATATTCATTGAGTGTTCTTTCAGTGGATACTGGACTTCTTGACCTTTTTCAAAATGCCTCGACCTCCTCTGTTGTGGGCGGGTGGACGACAGTAACTAGAGGGTCTTGGAAGAGTCGAGATGGGTGAGAGAAAAACTATTGTTTTCCTCTGACTTACCTCTCTCTCCGCTCTATAATTCTCCTCCTAGCGTTAGATAGTACTCATATTCTGTCAACAGTATGCTACCTGATGGTCAGTAGCTTTGGCTTGCTGAGAGTGTGACGACGGGACCGCAGTTCGCGTGCCAACTGTCAAACCTTGGCAGTGAAAGTCCTGCCAGATGTTATGTAGTCAATCACACAGTGAATGCGGAACCCGTACTGACTTTCCCAGCCTATCTTTGTTCTGAGTTGATGCATTCGCCTCTTGATCTCATGATAAACCGTTGTTATTGTTTTAGGCCTTATACATACTACAATTGATAGTCCAAGGGTCAGATTCTTCGAAAAATCTCCACGCAGCTCGTCATCTACTTCAGCCAGATCTTTGGGCTAGAGAGAAACCTGAATGTTGATATTTCTCCAGGTCCTGAAGCATCGCTCTTGCTCCATTGGATGCCTGCCCGCGATTGGTCTCAGTGTCTCCCCTCTTTCTCTGTTGCAGGCTTTTTCTCGCCGCAGATTGGTAGGCACTCCGCTCACAAAACCCCTTCTCCGGAGTTCCTCGGCACGGTTTCGCAGACGTTTATGCGAATAATGCGAGAGCCTGGGGTGTTTCTCGCATCACAAAGTATGCAGTCGCGTCATGTAACCTTTTCGTTCAGGGTTCAATACTGTTCTGTTGAGAATGGTTGCAATAATTATTAAGCAGTCGCGAACAATTATCCTGAAGGAATTAAACTCGAAGTAATGGCGTCAAAAGCATGCCGAAAGCTGAATGATACTTTTTCCTTAGCTGCTCGCCGGAAGAGCAATGATAACACCAAACATAGTTATAGTAAGTGCGGGCCAAAACAATCAAACGCGCTGGGCTCCAACAATGGGTCGAGCAACAATACCAACTACCCTAGAGTTGGGGGAGCCAATCAAGATGGAGTCTCGATACTTTTAAGAGGACGGATCAACTCAATGACGACCTACTGGACTGCTACAAGATCAGTATGACCCCTGGACGAGGAGGTTACATGGCACGACTGCATGCCCTGTGATGCGAGAAATACCCAGAGCTCTCACCCTTTTCGTATCAACATCTGCGAAACCATGCTGAACAACTCTGAAAAAGGGGCGATGTAAGCGAAGCGCCTACTCTTCTGCAGCCAGAACAAGTCGGCAACAGAGAAAGAGATGCTACAACCAGATCAATCACAGATAGGCATCCAATATAGAAAGAGCAATACTTCTTAAAACAAACCAAACGACTAATCCATCAATTCAGCATAAAAATTTCTCGTCCAAGGTTCGACAGTTTGCGTGCGAACTGCAGATCCGTCATCACATACTCAACAAGTGAAAGCTGCTTACCATCAGGCAGGAAATTGTGGACAGAATAAGGATACTAACAAGCATCTTCTTCGACAGATTCCGTCCGTACCGCGATTATACATCTCACACCGTCTAAACATACGCGGACTCATAAATCTTCAATGTGTGCATAACCAAGTTGTCCTTGTTAGAGGAGCAATCTTTTGCTTTCCTCAGATCATCAGGACTCAATTCAAGTACAGAAGGTTTCATTTTCGCATGCCCGGGCGGTGTTATATTCACCTAAGTATGCTGTGACCGCATTTCACGTCAAGAAGTTCCCAGTGATAGGTGCAGAGCGTGTCATAATTTTCAAATTTTCTTTCGGGGCGGGCAAAGTTACTCACTTTAACAATGTGTATTCAGTAGTGACCTTAAGTGTGACCTTTCCTAAGACCTTTGAGGTAATCTCTATGGTTATTTTCTCCATTAAAACCCTCTTTTAAGGTTACAATGTACCTTTGTATGACCTGGGTACATATTTTAACATAAAATTTCCCGCTAAATCGATTGCCGGTTTAAGAAGGGGGGTTTAATCAAAAAAGTTGACCTTGAAACAACGCTGGATGTCAAAATAAGCAAGAGATCAAATAGTTACTGTATGAAGCTCGAGTGAAATTTGGTGTAGGATCCTTTCTTTGATCCATCGGAGTTTCTTTTGAATTAATGAAACCTTATCTGGGTGAATAAGAGACTTCGGAGCCGTTCATCTTCATTCTTATCGGCATTATAGATTAATTAAAACAAGGTTAAAAAAATGAAATCGTGAGCAAGAAAATAATTGATTGAAAGAACTTTATTTAAACAACGCACTTCTAGCATGCAAGTAGGTTATTCCTAATATTCGTTATAATGCGGAATAACATACTTTTGTACCAAATCGTAGATCATTCGAAGCAGTCTTCAATTTTGCACAGTTTGTCACATTTCTTTTATTTGCAAAATAATTTATATGGCAACCAGGACACCAATAGCCCTACAATGCATTATTATATATCTTGTCCGCATTCATCTTAATTCAAGAAAATAGAACTAAATTTGAGATAATTCAGGATGAGGTCGACGTAATTCAGACACTTGCATTAACAACTAAATGGATGAACTTTTTTGTGATCCATCCAGAAGGGGGTTTTTTAACAACATAGTTGAATTTTCAACCTAAAATGATGACTTCGACAGAAGATTTGAACTTGTAACCAAACTGCTCAATTTTGAATAATCCATTTTCTAATCAAAACAGCTGAATTATTAACAAAGCCTGTAATAGTTGATGTTCAAACCAAACAATTGCACTTTTAACGAAGGAGGATACATTTTCAACCAAATAATAGAATTTCTCACCCAACGAGATGAATTCTGAACCAAAATTATGAAGTGAGCCTCTGCAATACAGAAAAAAAAATAACTTCACTCATAGATGTTGTTGGATTTTCTAACTGGGTCTGTTTGTAACAGATAAACTTCGCAAATATTTTATAGGAGTAATTCATAAGGAATGAGTAGTCGGGTTTCTAGAAATAAAAATGCAGCAATCTTCGCTGTGATATACTATTCAGCAACAACTTGCCTAGGCATAAAAACCCTCACGATTTGAGAGGAAAGCCCGGGCAAGCCTATGAGGCAGAGCACCTTCATTTAAAATCATTATGACACCTCAATTAATATCAAGTAGAATACAAATTAAACTACTTACACACTGGTTGTGAGCTGAAGCCTAAGAGAGACCTCTCTTAACTCTTCCGCAACGCTAAAAAACTCGAAAGCATACCCAACATGACTGGTACATCAGAGGCAACACCTTGCCACTTTCGAAGAGTCAGTCCTCGTCACACTCAAACACTCAACAATCAACAGATCATCACCCGCTCAACCACAAGGGCACATCAGCAGATCCACAATGAAGGATCGTCACTATCTCCACCACGAGGGCACATCATCAGGTCCACAATTAAGGTAGTCACTATCACCGCCACAAGGGCACATTATCAGGTCCACAATTAAGGGTCAGACGCACCCCAGCCAGTCGCAGTCTCCCCCCGTCTCACCTCTGCAGGCCTTGAATCACCGTTCGATACTGACTGGATGGGGTCTCTCTCCCCCTCTGTAGCAGGCCTACTCCATTGCTTAAGGGAGACCCACACATGCGACCCTTCCTTCTAGGCACACACAACACGTGCGAACGTAAAGGACGCGAACAGGGTTCATGTTCTAAATATTATACAAGTTCTTAACTATGTTTCCACTCATCACTTCCTCTCTTTGTTACCAACCATAGTTTTTAGCCCCGTCCCCTTAAACTGCTAAAGTAGTTAATGGAAGGTACCACCAGGCAACTTTTTCTTGTAAGGCAACCCTCCCAGCAATGTTCACAGAGTCTCACTAGAAAAAAAACACTCGCGCATCAGATCCGCTGATAGTTCTCCAGAAAGCTTCTAGGGTTCTGCGTATCGGTGATCGCTCTGGTGACTGTGGTGGCTGTGGTGACATTGATGGCTGTGGTACCTGCCCTGGTCTGAAGAGTCTTATAAACCGTGCAGTATAGATTTTACGGGTTTTCGGTATTGTTATAAAAATTGAATTGTAATATTCGAGATTTTCTGGTGGCTTATTGGCAGCGAAGGATTTGAAAGGTCTAGATTCAAGCCATAGATCTGTGTCCAAATGCACAATGGCTTTCTGTGGAAGAGTTCCAAGAGGACCAGGGAGAACTTCGTTGCTATGTTCGTGCTTTGCGATGGCAACGAAACGTCGACGATCGAAAAGTTGTATAAAAACGTTATACTCCTCAAAAGAGGAATACTTCTTCCAAGGTGTCAACCAGTTCACTGGAGTCAACCCAAAGTTTGCGGGTAGTTTATTCAGTGGATGCTGTGTCTCCTGGAGCTTTTTTACGAAAAAAGAGGTCCTGCCTATTTGGACAACAAGGGTGTTCGGTTCCAAATAATCTGGAGGTTCATCAGCACCTAATTTTTGAGGCAGAAAATTCATATTCATGAAGTTAATATCAAATGTGAAATTACACAGGCCGACAAAATTTGTAAGACTGAACTATGTGATTCCGAAAGATTTGGGTGTCCTAAAAACGAATCCGTTGTCGGAATTTTCCTTATACCATATTTGAGGCACTATAATATGATCAGAAATTCTTTTCTCTAAAAAATACTAACGCCATCGTTTAGTACCCCTTTTTATCTTCCATTCACATTTTTCACCATCCCAAACTGATTTCTCTTCTCCGAGATATTGAACATTAACCATTTCAGTTCAACAATGGAAAACTAGCAAAGAAGGCGAAGAGAACTGTTCAATCCAACTTTTTCAAGTCAACTTTTTTTAATGGAAACCCTCTTTTTTACATCGGCAATCGATAGAGCGGAAAATTTTACGTCCAAATATGTACCCAGGTCATACATAGGTACATTGTAACCTTGAAAAGGGGTTTCCAATAGAAAGAGCATTGACCTTGAAATTTCCTTGAAGGTCATTGTCAAGGTCATGCTGAAGGTCACTACTGAATACGCCATGTAAAAGTTAGTAACTTTGCTCATTACGAACAAAATTCCAAAAGCTTCTATTCCCAGATCTATGCAGACTTTGCTCAAGTTTAAATGACCTTAGAGTGACCTTCAAGGCTACAATGTATCTATGTTTGGACTAGGTACATATTTGAACTTCCAATTTCCCGCTCTATTGATGGCCGACGTAAAAAGAGGGTTTTTCATTTTAAAAAAAGTTGACTTTCAAAAAACATTGGAGGTCATCGTCAAGATCACAATGTGTATGGGACTTGGAGTGCGGTCTTTATTTTTTCTCTTCTGAATGAAAAATCTTCCTTGGTTTGAAATATGTCCCTGCTGGTAAAAGAGTGATCTTTTTCGGTTAAAAGTACAACTGTTTGATTTAAAATCATTATTCTTTGTTGAGGACTCAAATTTTTTGTTCAAAATTCGGATTTTTTGTTAAATGCAACGGGTTTCCACTTGAAGTTAAAATCTTTTCTGATTGAAATATCAAATATTACATTTCCCGTAAAGAATTATATTCTTTTATTAAATTCCACCATCCTTAATTAAAAGGAAAAAGCTTTTTCTTTTCGAATTATTCACCATTATTATATATTTTTTGTCCAAAATTAATCTTTCTTTATTAAGAGCGCAACTTCTTTGTTAGAAACCAATTATTCTTTCAAAAATTCATCCTGATAGTAGAAAATTCATTCGTCTACTTTGCCAAAAAATTCGTTCTTTTGGTTTGAAAATTTAACTGCTATCTAGAAAATTCATCTTCTCGGCTTGAGAATTCAATTTTTTACTTCAAAATGTAACTTTATTTTGTTGACGTTCAATCTTTTCGTTAATGAATTCCACCAGTTGGTTGAGGATTCAACTATTCCGTTGAAAAAATCAAATTTCTCCTAAAATTTTCAATTAAAGTTTTTAATTCAAACTTTTTATTCAAAATTCGACCATTTGGTTCCAAACTCATCTTCACGGGTACAAAAGTGAACTTTTTTTTTAGTATTAAATTTTTTATTTGAAAACTCAACAAAAAAAATTATTCTTTTTTGCCTGATCTTAAAGGTTTCAAGGCAATTTCTTCATTTTGTAAGTGAAGTCTAGATATTTAAAGATTTCCAGATAATATTTTGGAACATTTGTAGGTTTTTAGAAGATGTGGATATAAGAAAAGAACGTTCTTGAAATTCACAGGAATATTTTTGACATTTTTCATTTCAGAAAATAATGTTATAGAACATTTCAAATAATTTTTGAACATTTCAGCAGATTCCAAAAATTTTCCAAAAGGATTCTTAAAGATTTTGAAAAAAAAAAAATTGTTGTAAGAATTTTTTAAATACTTCAAGAAAAATTTAAATCATTTGAAAGAAACATTTCGATGATTTAGAAAGTTTCGAAATTTTCAAAATAATTTATAACAAAATGTAGATTTTTGAATTTTTACAAAATAAATCTCAGGGCTTTTTAAAAATTTGAAAGGCATCGAAAAACTAGAAAATTTGTTACGAAGATATGTTAATTAATTAATGATGATATAATATTAAACTTACGGGTAAAATGAAGAAAATCCCCGGAAAGCAAGATGAGAAAGAAAGGAATAATCGTCATTTCTTCTGAATAGTCGCAATGGCAAAGAACTGCAAACTGGTCCTTTGAAAATTTTGTGTGATGAGTGACTAGGTAAATGGCTGTTAGATATATTAACTATTATCAGTTCAATCTAATAAGAGAGCTTATTTATTTTCTATACAATAATGAGTGCAAGGAAAAAAGTTGTTGATCACGGATCCAAACATTTTTCTTATTTGCTGTATTTAGTAAGCATACAAAATTCTGGATTCTCATGTATAAAAATGCAAACAATGATATAAGTATTAATGTGCCTCGAAAAATAGTCGTCTTTCTTCTGTTGGCGAAACTTCTCATTTAACGAATGATTCGAAGCCAATATAAGAATGTTTTCAAAATTGTGGAATAGCTGCGATCAGATGATACTTCTGCCTCTAACTCGCGCACTACGCAATTCTTCTAGATACCTCTGCGGAGACACTGAGCATTGTGAGCATAAGGTCACTCAAGTATTTTATATGGATGATCTGAAGACCTATGCTGGTGGTGCAAGCAAACTTCAACTTGCTTTAAATATCGTCAAGGAGTACACAGGAGAGATTGACATGGACTTTGAATTGGACAAGTGTATCAAGATTAGTCTGAATAAAGGAAAGATTATGGCGTTACCGATGACTCTGAGCTTGTGGCTATAAGTGTTATTAAACATCTTGACACTGGAGAGACCTATACATACCTTGGCGCGCCTGAAAGCCTCATTCAGGACGTTACGTCAGTGGTTTAAGTAATTTTTCTTGTCATCGGAACTCTTGCAGGTACTGCTACTGGGAGCCAATGGAGGAAACTATCAGCGACATTTTTACAGAGGTTATTTTTCCGTAGACGTAGATCGAAAAATTGTCTGTGTGGCAAGTGTCACTTACTTGTTTTTCTGATAGACTTATGCATACAAATTTATTTATATTGACTCCACTCACTAGTTACAAATTTGTTTAATTGCTTGAAATTTCAAATTAATGTTCCTGAAAATTCATAAATATATTGTATCAGAATTTCCTAGAAAATGTGAATGAAGCTTTATGCAGTTGTCGGTTCTGAATTTTGTGTTCCTGTACAATGAGATTTAGAAATAGTCACTGCATGAATCCTAAGTATAATCGGTAATCTGCCAAGTGGGTAGGTGAAAACCTATCATACCAGTGACATCTCTTTACATTTGGCTTGGGATTTTTATTTTTTTTTTATTTGTGGAAGCTTTTTTCATTTGAAGAAACCTTTTCTCGGTGAATGGAAGGCTTCACTATTGTTATTGTTATTCTTGTATCGTGATATAATTCGCAGAAGGACGCACACTAGGACTTGAACAAATAAATGTTTTAGAATTCACCACATTTGCGGCACAAAACATTAATTAAAACAAGGTTAGAAGAAGTAGGAATCGTGAAGAAGAAAAGAATTGATTTAAAGAACTTTATTAAAACAACGTACTTCCAACTTGCAAGTAAATTATTCTTAATATTCATCATAATGCGAAAAAACATACTCTTTAGCTGTGTTGGATTTTGAGCTGATTTTTTTTTGTTATTTGTAACATAGTTTATCCGGTAAACAAGACACTACATACTACCACAATGCATTATTGTATATCCTGTCCGAATAAGATCTAATCGAAGCAAATATATCTAAATTTAAGAGAATTCAGGATAAAGTCAAAGATTTTTGAACGCATTGATGAACTCGCATAAATTCAAAATAACTCACGCAAATTCAAGCAATTTGGAGATAAGAAAAATTTAAGATGAATTGATAAGGCCCGGCGCACAATGGGGATAGAGCACTAATTTTGTTCAAAACCACCTAAAGGTCTTGACCCAATTGAATCATTTTATTTCAAAAATGTTACTCACTGAATTGCAAAGAGACTCCCATCGCCTAAATTTTCAAATCAATTTTTTTTAATTAGAAAACTTATGAAACCTTATCCGAAAACCCTGAGCGTTGAACTCGAGACTCACATTTCTGAAAGCAACTAACCCAAATCCCAACCAATAAACCCTAAACCGATATATCCCTAACCTGTAAGCCCTGAACCTACTAATTCGAAACCCATAAACCTTAGACCCATGGACCATATACCCATAAACCCTAATCACATCAACCCTAAACCCACGAATCCTAAATCCACAAATTTCAACTCATAAAGTGTAGACCCATGAACCGTAAGATGTGCGGTTTGTGGGTACGAGGTTTATTCTCCAGGGTTTATGGGTTGGAATTTGTGGGTTGAGAGCATATGAGTGTATTCTACAAGATGTATAGGTTGACATTTATGGGTTTGAGATTTATTTTGTTTTTTGTGCTTGGCATTTATAGTTTTAGGGTTGATGGGTTCAGGATTCAGGGTTTATGGGTTTCGATTTATGGGTTTAGTATTTATGGGTTCAGGGTTTAGGGTTTATGGATTGAGATTCGTGGGTTGAGGGCTTATGGGTTGGGATTTCTGGGTTCAGGGTTTATGGGTTGGGATTTGTGGCTTAGAGTTAGTTCGTTTCAGGAATGTGAGTCTCATGTTCAATGTTCAGGGATGAGGTTTCATAAGTTTTCTGATTTAAAAAAATTAATCTTGACATTAAGGCGATGTGACTCTCTTCGAAATTCAATTAGTAACATTTCTAAAAAATAATTACTCAATGCGGTGGAGATTTGTGACCTCTAGGTGATTTTGAACATTCCATCTTCAGTGTGTGGCGGCGCCAAGCCACTTTCTTGTCACATGGAACATTTTTCCAGTTATGAGCCATCCATAAACTACGTCAGGAATTTTGGACTTTTTCATCTCCATCCTCGCCCAAAAGTAACGTGCCCGTTGTTGAGAACCCTTAGTTCGTCAACTGCGTATAGGAATATACTGATGAAATCTCGTTTTATCAACATTGCAAGAAAAAAAAATTTAGTTCCCTCAAAATAACTGTACAGGGTGCGGCACAGAAACCTGCTGATTTGATTTTGGCGCCAAGCGGCGAGGATTGGTCGGATAAGTGTGGAGGTGGTCTTATTCAGTAGGGAACGTCCTAAAGTTTTGTTTTCCCTACAGTCAGCCGTCATCATACATTGCACGAAGGAGCAGCGCGCATTTGCCTGCAAGGCTTACTTTTCCAAAGGTCGTTCCATCATCGCCACTCAACGTGCCTCCCGTACTCGGTTCAAGATCCATCCTGCAGATCTCGATCCTGGCCGGTAGTTGATTGTTTCGTGAATGGAAACATTCAGGGTTGGACAACCCGACTGCCGGCCAGAAACAGGACCTGCAGGATGAATGTTGAATCGTGTACGCAAGGCAACGTGCTCAACGTGAGTGGCGATGATGGAACAAGAGTTGGAAAGGTAAGACTCGCAGGCAAATGAGTGCTGCTTCTTAGTCCAATGCATGGTTTCAACTGGCTGTTAAGGAAACGAAACTTCAGGACGTCCCCTACTGAATGAGACCCTCCTCACCCTCAACCAACGACTCCTTGCAGCTTGGCGCCAAAAACAAATCAGCAAGTTTCTGTGCCGCACCCTGTATAAAACTCCTCAAATTGGTAACGCAGTTTATGGAACGCATCACCAGGTCACTTTTCCTTTTAGGACTACTTTTCTTCAAACAAGGTCCACCCAGTCCCATTACAAATAATACACTCGGGTATTAGGTTCGCATATAGTCCTCCAGAAAGCTTCTAGGGTTTTGTATAGCGGTGATCGCTTGTTCCGCTTCTTTCGCTCTATTCGCTGTGGCGAACTTGGTGGCGCAAATCGCTCTGATGATGGCTGTGGTTCCTGTCCAGGTCGGAAAAGTCTTATCAACCGTGCAGTATATATTTTACGGGTTTCCGGTATTGTTATGAACAATTGATTGACATAGTTAAGATTTTCCGGTGGATTATCGACATCAAAGGATTCGAAAGATTCAGCTTCAAACCAATGATCTCTGTTTAGAAGCAAAAAGGCCTTCTGCGGACGGGATCCAAAAAGAAAAGGAAGAGCTTCATTACAATGTGCGTGGCTTGTTGTGGCAACGAAAGTTTGACGACCTAAAGTTTTCAGAAAAACATTATACTTCT
>CAKNXH010000040.1:0-10047 GCA_932178445.1 Andricus quercusramuli | reverse complement strand
GAATAGCAAGAGAAGAAAGGCAGGAATAATCGTCATTTCTTCTGAATAGCCGCAATCATAAAGAACTGCAAACTGATTCTTCAAAAAATTTTTGTGTAAAGAGTGACTAGATAAATGGCTGCTATATATACTAACCTTCGTTACTTATATCTAATGGCAAACTTTTTTTATTTCCTATATAGATATCGTGTGCAAGAAGAACGATTGTCGTTCATGGATCTAAAAATTTTCCTTATTTGCTGTATTTAGGAAACACGAAAAATTATGGAAATGCAAACAAAGGTAAAAGAATTAATATGCCTTGAAAAATAATCGTCTCTCTTCCGTTGGCGAAATTTTTTATTAAAGGAATGATCCGAAGTCAATGTAAAAATGTTAAAAAATTATCAAATGGCTGCTGTTTTCTTGTCACTTGTACAAACAGACGTGTACTGTAAATTGTATAAAACCTTTTTTGCAGATAATCGGTTAACTTCGAGAAAAATGATTTGGAAATTTGTGATCTAATTTGTGAATAAAGATTATGATGAGTGAGAATGGCTCTTTTGAGTTTCCAATAAATCTTTCAAATTTATTATTCTTTGAATTGCCAAAGTGAGTAATTTGAAATAATCACGTTTTTTTTCTCTGAGTCGTGAAAATTATTTGTTTCATAGTGTATAGTACATTGTCAGCTTTTTCAAAATGATATGAAGGCAATATTGTGTAACTTATCAACAGACTGAGATATGCTCTTGGAGCGTACTACGACCTCCATAAGCACAAGTTTAATGCTTATGTACTCACGGAAATATGACGAATTCAATTTAAATTTTAGAAAGTATCCAAAATACTTATTAAAACTGCATTAATTTGATGTTAAGGGGGCATTCCAACGTGAACGCATAAAAAAAGCAGGTAATTTCTCAAAAATGACCGGACTTCAAATTTCAACACGAGATTCAGGACTATCATGGCTATCACCCCAACCTCCAGGTTGTTGATATTTTTATTTTAACTTATAATTTCACGTGGTTTATGGTGCCAACAAAGTTTTTTTTTCTCTCTCTCTTTCACACGAAATGCCGCCATTTTTTTAAATTTTCAATGAAATAAAAAAGTGGAGATTCGGGCGATAGCCATGCTAGTGCTGAATATCGTGTTAAAATTTGAAGTCGATACACCCGGTCATTTTTGAGAAATCACCTGCGCCAGCACATAACTTTTTTCTTGCTCACACGCATTTTATCTAATAAATAAATCAATATTTTTTACCATCAAACAAAAAATTTCTCACTCTCCTTGATCATACCTTCAAGAGCAAAAAAAATATTCGTTCTTTGACTCTCTATGCAAGAATTTTATTGTTCTTAGGTCTGGTGGGTGAACCTTCCTTGCTGTACAAAGCTTCGACTTATCTGGCCATGGCTAGTAGTTTAATACGTGACAGGTGACTTCTATAGCCCATGGAATATAAAGATCCAATGATGATTGAATTTCCAGGTGTATCGGACCAGTCTGTAGACGTGTTTTTTCGTTAACTGGTTTTGTACTGATGTGAACGGAGATGTACAGGCTCATATCAAGCTGAAGCTTTTCTTCTTATGTGCAACTGTTTGAAGGTAAGCTCTACATTGTAGTTTGAATAAACGAGGCTTCTAGTGATGCTAGTATTTTTTTTAAATTCTGCCCGCTGGTAAAGGATGCGCAGAAGTCTAGGCGAGTCTAAGAAAAACTGGGTTGCCAATGCACAAGAAACCTGCGAATGATTCTTACACACGTAAGGAAGCAAATTGCATCCAAACTTTGAAAGGTTGGAAAGTGTTTCGTAGACATATCATAATTTTACACAAGGATAATCCTTCCGACACTGCTACTCTGAGCCAGGATCCTGAAAAGTTAATTATAAACGTTGTCAGTTCGTTTAATTTAGAATGTGTTCCTTCACCAGTTGACGATTAATATGTTTTGGAAACATCAAATGCTTTAGCAATTCCAATCATATCAGAGGTTGGAAATCATGGTCGATCTCTAGCTTTGACTGTAGTCTGTAAGCTTTACGCTAACCCCAAACTACCTCCGAATCACCTCCAAAAAGTATTAGGAGACGTCGGTAACTTAATAGATACGGGAGACTGAGAAATTTGTTTCGAAAAAATTGAAAATCCAGTCACGAAACCTTTCCGAAACACTTTATCTACTGACTTTCGCCGAGTGAAACCGATTGAGCAGATGAAGCATCTAAGCATGGCTCGTGATTATGTTTCTGGGGATAGTATAGGTAGAATGACTATGAAGGACTAGGGGCTAGTTGAACGACAAAATTTATAAGTGCCTGTTTGACCTGAAATTTGGACTGCCACTGGCAGTCTTGGCAGTCAAGAACTGCCTTATGGTGAGCCCTAGTAGTACAGTGCTCGCCGCAGTGAGTTTATTGGTGGCGGCTGTGGTGGCTCTGGTGGCGGTGGCGGTGATGGCTCAGGTTCGGAAATTTTTTTTGATCGTGCAGTATAGATTTCACGAGTTTTTGGTATTGTTATGAAAATTGCGTTGTCATAATTGAGATTTTGTGGTCCAAAAGTACTTTTTTTATATAGGACAACAATACCCCCCCCCCCTCATTCGATTCTAAATCTGAAGAAGAAATTTCCTATTTTTTTTTTCAAATTTTGATTTTAAGAATTTCTGTATTCGACAGGAATGTAAAGAAGCTTTTGAGAATTATCCAAAGAACGATTTCATCCATCAGACACATAGAAAATTCATTTTTTTTTTTTTCTGGTTTGGAATCAACTGGAGGAGGGGGATCGTTACCCTCTCGCATGAGAGAACAATTTTGTATTCATCTTTGGACCACCCTAATGTCGCCTACACTTCATCTACATTTTTATTTCTCACTACCATCTTCAAGTTGATCAACACCTGAGTATCTGTCTGCCTGAAATATATTGTTCCAGGGAGGTGAAAACATTTTTTTCAACCTGTTTATGAGGACGAAAAAACAAACAGTTCTTATGAACCCGTCGTACGCATTAATAATAATTCTGGAATAATTTTTTTTTTTGTAAAAGAAGAAACGATATTCACATATTCTTGATATGTATAAAAAAAAGCGTCTCTAATCACTTGAAATCGTTTGAACAGAATTTCGCAAAATTGATCCTCATCTATCCATATTTATCACAACTTCTTTGTCCAATGTATGATTTTACATCAAAATTGTCTTACGTTTTTTTGATATATGGTTGAAAACCTTAGAACCTTGAACATAAAACCCTAAAACCTTAACGTGCTTTGTGCACAACCCTTGAGACCCTGGATTCCAAATCTATGTTTTTAATTTTCAGAGTTGGGGGGATACATTTAAATAAAAAGATGCTATGTTTTAACGTGTCTGGTTGAAATGCTTTAAATTCAATAGTGTTCTGTTTCAATTTGTACTTTTCTTACATTCAGATGATTAGTACTATGTAAAGAGCCCAAATATTGATTCAAAATTAAAGAACCATTCTTATGCTGTCAACAATTTGAATAAAGTCTCTTAAATTCTCATTGTTGTATAATGAAGACCATTTAGAGGGTTGGAAAAATTATAATTAAACAAATCGAATTGGATGCTTTCAAGTATGAATATGTTTCAGAACATACACCTAATATATATTGTAAATATTAGTTTTAGTATCATTTTAACCTTACAGGTGAAATGAAGAAACCCCCCGAATAGTCGCAATGATAAAAAACTGCAAACCAATTCTTAAGAAATTCTGTATAAGGCGTGACGCGATGAACGGTTGCTACATATACTAATTTTTATCACTTCTAGTCAATGACAAACTATCATGTGGAAGAAGGAAGGTTGTTGATCTCGGCTCTAAACGTTTTCCTTATTTGTTCCATTCAATAAACATGGAACATTCTGGATCCTTATGTATAAAAATGCAAACATTGATAGTAGAATTAATATGCAAAGCCAATATAAAAGTGTTGAAAAATGATGAATTGGCTACAGTTTTCTGGCAATTTGCGAAAACGAATGTTTTCATGAATTGTATCATGATCATAAATATTTGCAAAATAATGTCACTCTTTTTCAAAAAGTATTCTCAATCTTAAAATGAAGCTCAGTAATTTCACTCTCGAAGTCTCGGAAGACAAAATGCCTTTCCTAGTGTTTTCAAAAAAATGAATATTGTCCTTCTATTTTGAGGAGAACAATCTTTCCCGAAAAGTTCTACTCATTTAATATATATGAAAAAATGTTCCCTACTACATTGTCGATAAGATTTTTCACAAAAGTGGTTATAGGCATTCTTTGAAAATATTATCATTTGGTATTTCAAAATTAAATTCAAGTATTAGGTTCTTCAAAAGCTGCACTTACGTTTAGTTTCTTCAGTTTGAATTATCATGTTTTCAAAAAATAATAATATTTAGTGGAAAAGGCCTTCAAAAGTTCTCTTCAAAGCTTCTCAAAGAAGGTCTTCTAAAAGATAAAAAAGCTATACTGCAATATAATGCACGACAGCAAATACAGTTTGAATTACAAGGTACTTTAAATTATTACTACTACTTTTCTATCTCCTTTAAAACAACCTTTGCATTGGTATAGATTTGTATGTTAATAATATTTGTTTCATTCTCTCATCGAATGAAGCAGGAGAACACTTGAGTTGGTTGGAACAATATATAGAACCGTGGAATACAGTTGTAGAAAAGTGGACCAAGACGTTTGAACTGAGGAGACATATCCTAATCAACAACAAAACACAAGCCAATGATTACTTCAAGAAGCATGGGTGTTTGAGTTTAACTGAATTCTCGGAATTTTCGAAAAAAAGTTACACATATTTTTCAAACTTTTGTTTCATTTTTATTTCTATTAAACTTTTTGTTCATGTTTGATTCACAGATAAACATTGACTTCAATCAGCCAGAAAGCCTACAAAATTGAATGTATCATACATCAATCAAACCATATTTTTATTGTTGGACAAATGAGTGATCGACGGAAATGTTAAATTATCAAGTTTTTTTATCAAAGTACCTGATAAACTGGATTGAAATAGTAACCGTGCCAATGGTATATAACTCACAAAAATGTTGGTATAAAGTGGCATATAAGGTCGCACCTGTTAGTATGAACCTAACATACAAGTTATATTAAGCACGCTAGAAAGTATCCTAATATGCTAGGATGAACCAATATTTCAAATTTTAGTTTTCACCATAGTTGTACCTAAGAAATTTCCATGTTCATGGCATAAGGTACTTTTCGGTAACGAACTACAGGTAGTAAAGGAGGATTGTCCTTGCTATTCACCTTCACAGAAATTACCATGCTCGTGGAATAAGGTACTATTCGGCAAGGAACTGCTGGTAGTAGGGGAGGGTCAGCTTTTCTATTCCCCTGTACAAAAATTCCCATGCTACAATGTACGATATGGTATAAGGCACAGAATTTATTCCTAGAATTTTACGGATAATTAGTCCAGTTTTCTTTTATTTAACGCAAAAATTATTTATGAAAATTTTGCAAAACAAGGCTCATCAACAAAAAATCAACACATTGAAAACTTGACCTAAACTTAGCAATCTCAACAGAATGTATTATTGGTACTACTTATACATCTGATACAACGATGCTATCCAATGGCGAAAACTATGAGTGACATTTTTCACATAGGTTATTTTGCCGTACACGTATGTCATAAAATAACTAAACGTATCACTTAAAGTAACTAAACTTTTCATCTAAGCTTAGCAGATAGATTCCTTAATCATCATAATATGGTGTTGTTGTTTGTAATGTAGGCGTAGAAGTAGGGGTCGCCCTTCCAGAATCCTCCCAAAAGAAAGTGACACTGCAAAGTTTTTATGGGGGTATTTGTTCACTTGAACTATATTCAGCTGACATTTTATTTGAAATGGTCTATTAATATGTAAATCTGATATAGTATAATTAGGTATTCAAACAATTCCAAATAATATGCAGCAAGACGAATGCCCTGTGAATAATTTATCAAATTTTCACAATATATCTAAATCTTTAACATTCGAATATTGTTTAAAACAGCCACATTTTTCCAACTCGTGCACTCGAAGCAGGTGAAATTCCTTGAAAAAACTTTTAGCAATATACTTGTGCCTACTTAAATTCGATTAGTGACCCACAAGGATAGTCTTCTCAACATGTAGCCACCACGCCAGGAGGTAATCAGCGTCTAATGAGAAAATCAACAGTTTAAGGTGGGTTCCGAACCACCAAAGCACCGGTCAAAGTAGATAGAAAAATTTCTGTTAGTACCGGCTCACGTTCCCGGGTACTCAAAACCGTCTGCGCATAGGTCCAAAATATTCTTCATAATTGGTTTGTTCCATATAACTCAAAAATTCTTCTAGGGTTTCGAAGTGTGGTCGCTGTGGTGACTGTGATGAGTGTGATGACTGTGATGACTGTGGTGACTGTGGTGATTGTGGTGACTGTGGTGACTGTGGTGACTGTGGTGACTGTGGTGATTGTGGTGATTGTGGTTGTTGTGGTTGTGGTGACTGTAGTTGCTGTGCTAGCTCTGGTGTGCAAATTGTTGTAAAATGTGCAGTATAGATCTTACGTGTTTTTGGTACTGTTATGAAAATTGCATTGTCATAATTGAGATTTCGTTGTGGATTATCGACAACGAAGGATTGGAAAGACTTAGCTTCAAGCCATAGATCTTTTTCTAACTGCACAAAGGCTCTCTGTGGACGATATCCAAAAAGTTTAGGAAAAACTGCGTTGCTATGTGCATGCTTTGTTATGGCAACAAAACGTCGATGATCTGAAGTTTGTACAAAAACGTTATACTCCTCAAAAGTAGGATACTTTTTCCAAGGTGCCCACCTGTTTTCTCTCACGGGTGCTAAGCCAAAGTTTTCGGGTAGTAAATTCGGTCTATGCTGTGTCTCCTGGAGGTATTTTAAGAAAAAAGAGGACCTGCCTATTTGGACAGCAAGGATGAACGGCTTGAAATATTCCGGAGGTCCAGCTGCATCTAATTTTCCAGGCACAAAATTCATATTTATGAAGATAATATAGAATGTAAAAATTACATATTGAAAACGTGAATCTAAAGAACAATATTTTGAAATTCTTGAAAGAATAAGAATTACTGATTTTATTTCACAAGTTAAGTATCTGAATTTAGAATTAACACTCTTTCCCCTATTTTCAAGAAACTTCAGTTTTTTATCGTTTTTTCGCGTAAATGCGAACTGCATTAAAAGAACCCAGTGAGAAAATCAAAATCTTTTTCGCTGAAACTTGATTCTTTTACTTGACATTTTTACAATCATATTCTATTTTTGGCTAAAAACTTATTTTTATTAGTTGATAATGCACTGTTTTAAGTTGACAATTTATCGCTCTTAGATAGAAATCCAAGTACTTGTTTGCAGGTTAAACCTCTTCAATCAAAATTTATTCTACTGGCTTAAGATTTAAATCGTTTATAGAAAATTCATTTTTTTACTGAAAATTTAACTGTTCAACTTTGTTAGAAATTAATTCATATGGGTTTTCAACAATTGAACTATTAAATTTTTCACTGAGAATTGTTGTTTTTTCTGGACAATTTAACTACTTCATTGAGCTACTTTGTTGAATATTTATTTTATTGGTTGAAGATTTAACACTTCTGTTTAAAATTCTTTTTAAAAATAATTTTGTTAATGTATTTATTTTGTTTTAAATATTTATTTTTTCTTTGTAGAAAATTATTTCCTTTGAACTAAAATGCACAATGTACATACTAGGTTGAAATTTTTCTTGAAGATTGATGTTTTTTTATGAAAGTTCATCTCCTAAATCATGAATGTAGGAATTTTTCTTGAAAATTATTTTGTTTTTGTTAATGATTCAATTACATCTTTGAAAATTGGTCTTTTGCGACCAAATTCAGCCGTTTTTTATCAAAAATTTAGAGGCTTGGAAAATTCATAAGTAAACAATTTCAATTGGATGCTTTCAGGTAGGAAAATGTTTAATAACACACACGTAATATATGTTAAAAATATTCGTTATAATATTATATTAAACTTACAAGTGAAATGAAGAAACCCCCCGAATAAGAGAAGAAAAAAAGCAGAAATAATCTTCATTTCTTCAGAATAATCATAATGACAGAGAACTGCAAACCGAATCTTAAAAAATTCTGTATGAGGAATGACGCGATAAACGACTGCTACATATATTAATTTTTATCACTTCTATTCAATGAGAAACTTTATTTATCCGCCAGACGATATCGTGTGGAAGAGAAAATATTTGTCACGGCTCTAAACATTTTCCTTATTTGTTTCATTTAATGAACATGAAACATTCTTGATTCTCATATATAAAAACGCAAACAAAGATCAAATGTATTTGCTTCCTCATAGAGGAAGCATTAGTTACTTTTTCAAAATTAGCCAAAACCAAAGTCTTCATTTTGCTCAATTTAAAAACAGAAATTTAAAAAAATACAAAATTACAAAATATACAAAAAATTTGTGAATACTGAGACTAATCAGACAAATCAAGTTTTTTATCCAAAATGATAATTTTTCGAGCTAAGAAGGGAAGGGAAAAGTTCTGTCGCGCTCTATTCCCTTTCCAGCTTCATGATTTCTTTACAAAAATTGTCAGAATCACTCTATGCGAAAATTCATGATCAAAAAGTCTTTTCCGTTCGTGTAAAATGTTACCATTACAAAGCTTCCTCTGTGAGGAAGCAAAATGTAAAAAAAACATGAATTGGCTACAGTTTTCTTGTAATTTGCGAAAAAGAGTGTCATTTATCATTTTGCTTTCTCATAGAGGAAGCTTTGTAATGGTGACTTTTTCCAAAATTTTTAAATTCATTTAATTAAACCTTTCTCAATTTGAAATTTTTTATCGATGAGGAGAGAAATAGACTCATAAATGATTGCAGACACAAAAATAGGAAAGTTAAGCGACTAGTCAAGGAAACTAAAGATATAATCAGAACAGAAGAAGAGAAGCAACTACAAAACGACTTTGAAGGAACCGTGAAACTATTATTTGAACAGATGGAGGAAAGTAGGAGTACAGAGTTTGTCAGCATGAGAAATAGCAAAAGTGAAATGCTATATGATATAGACAGGATAGTAGACGCTTCAAAAGACTCTTTCAAACAATTATGAGGAGGTGAAGATATAGGGCAAAAAACTGCGACATAGAAAATAATGCATCAGAAAACCCAGTTGAAAAAGTCTGTGTCACTGAGGTTAGATATATAATTAAGAACTTACAAAACGATAAAGCTACTACCGTAGACAGTATTGGCGCTAAAGTGCGAAAATACGGTGGCGAATACATACCTCACAGGTTGTGCGAACTGCTAAATTTAGGTATCGAGATGGAACAAGTCCCAGCTTTAAGCATCGGGTTCCTTAGATCTAAACAAAAAATTTCTTTAATCTGAAGAAATATTCCTTTAGCCATATTCTGCTCTACCATTTCTTCAAATCAAATAAACTTCCTTTAATTCAAATAAGCTTATGTATTAAATCTTCATTTGTCGAAATTTAAGAGCACTTTTGTGTTTTGAATTTCCTGAACCGCCAAAATCCTGATAAGCTGCTTCTGCAGTTTTTTTGGAATACTGTGCGAAATGAATGCGAACTTGTTAAAAAACATGGCGGGGATTTTTGTGCTTCTTGTCAATATTTGCAAAACTTGAGAAAATCGCACAATCAACGCTTTATTCACTCCTGTGATTTCATCAGCTGGACCAGGATCCGCGAACAATCTTCTAGCGGTGTTTCCACTGTTTGAATTACCAATGCCATGCTTTGGTTGATCTATGATCAAGCCAGTTCTTTCTTTGAACTCCTTTCATATTCGAGCATGATCCGTGTCTTTTGTTATTTTTCCACATCAGTCACTACACTCTGTTCTTTGAAATCTACCCCTCAAACTATGTGTATTATACATTCAAAGATCCCATCTTTTTGTGTAAAGAAGAAATACCGCATTCCAAGTTGTTTTGAACACTGAAAAACGACACTGAACAATTCTGGTAGGAAGAC
>CAKNXH010000039.1:586524-684719 GCA_932178445.1 Andricus quercusramuli | reverse complement strand
TTTCAAATCTGACAAATTCTGATTTGGAACAGAGATTTTGTTAAATTTGCTTCTTCTGAATTAGAATTCAAATTATTTTCAAAAATTCCCAGTTCTATCTCAGAATTATAATTCTTTTCAGAACTTCTCAGCCCAAGGTGAAAATTCTAATTCTTTGCGGAAATTGCCTGTCCCAAAGTCAAAATTATAATTCTTTACGAAATTCCCGAGATTAGAGCTCAGAGTTCGATTTCAATTTAATATCTTGAAGTCAGACCTGAGATTGATTTATCCCTTTCCCACAGTACCGGACATAAGTTTCTAAACGTTTATGCCTTACGGAGGGGAAGGCAAGGCAAGGCCTGGAAAAAGTTGAGAAACAGTTCCTCCGGGAACCACCGGTCGGCTTCTTTGATCCACGCATGCAGTCTCGAGGTTCCGGGAATCCAGAGCTCATTCCCTTTTCTTTAGGCTCATGTCCCCTTTTCCCTCTCTTTTTCTCCTCCAGATCTTCAGATCCTCATATTGCAACACTCCCTTTCTGTGCTGTTTACGTCGAAGGCTTCTCACGCCGTTCATGGGGATTCCACGATCCCTTTGCTCGAGTTTCACTTCCCTGAATTCTGTCCTGTTTACAGAACGTCAATAAATACCTCATTCTTCGAGTCACTCTCCAACATCCAGAAGATGTTCCCAAGACAATCGAGAATTAACCATTAGCTTCAGATTCCTTCTACTCACCCTCATTTCACTACGCGACATTCAATTAAAGTATTGACTATGGCTGCCTTGTTTTTGAAGAACACCGTTAACTCAGAAATGAGTGAATCTGAGATAATCGAAGAAAAATGTTGAAGGAATTAACAAAATTTTTACTCTTAATGACTAATTTGACAGCAACCTCTTCAATGATGAACAAAACATTTGGGTGTAAATCCGAAAAGGTGAACCCCCGAAACTGCTGGGCTTTCAGATTTAGTCTTCTCATTTTGTTAACCACCCCAACGGCTTTTTCGTTACTTACCTCCTCACTGAATGCAGCTCCACGTAATTATTTTTTGCTTTCTTCGTACTTTAAAGGGGACTGAATTTTTCTGAGTTATGAGTGTGGAAGTTTTAAATTAAAAAAATTCTCGACCCCTATAGCGATGACTTGGCTCCCCTTGGCTGTATCATTATGCCTTTTTGCGACATGCATAGCAGGTTTCCTTCTAAGCTTTTAGAGTGAAAAACAGCCCCTTTCTCTCAAATTTTCACTTCAAATCATAATTCCTACTTGAAATAGGGAATTCGTCAAGAAAACCGATATTCTGGGAGGCGATTATGTAAATTTTTCACTTTCACTTCCGCTTTCATTTTTTTTTTCAAATTCACGTAATGTGCCTTTTTTTGACAATTTAATTGTCATAAACATAAAGAAAACAACCAACGTGAATTTCGGAAAATTGGAAGTGCAGATAAAAGTGAAAATTCACATAATAACCCCCAGACTTGATACAATGAATTTTGTGAAAGATTTATATTTCTTAATTTGAAAAGATTACGATATCCGTTGCGACACAGTTTTAATGTGGATTCCCATAGTATTTTTTACGAGAAACATGAATCTGAAACACTGAATCTCGAATAGTTTTCAAAATTTTTTAACTTTTCTTTAATTTACATAATTTCTTAAACTAGATCTCGATAGGGGATTTTTTAAAGTGAAAAATACATGGGTGCCCCTGAAAAGGGGGAAGGTTGTGGCTAGGGGGTTTGAGTCGCTGAAATCACTCTCGCCCAGAGAAGTGGTATAAAATTAGGGTCGACCCCTTAACAGGGGAAATTCTTAAACTGGGGAGGGGGGGGGGCACTGAAGTCACTATTTCTTCCCGATAAAGGGTTTACAAAATGGGGTAGACCCCTGGAAAGGGGGAAGGGTGTGGCTGGTGGTTTTTTGTTTCCGAAATCATTCTCGCCCACAGGAGGGGTATAAAAACGGGGGGACCCCTGGACAGGGGTGAAGGTTTGGCTATGGGGTGGGTGTTGCCGAATTCACTCTCCCTAGAAAAGAAGTATAATAACGGGGGTAGACCCATGTAAAGGGGGAAGGGTGTGGATGTGGGGTAAGTATTGCCAGAATCACTCTCCCCCAGAGAAGAGGTATACAAACTGAGAGAGACTACTGGAAAGGGGGAAGGGTGGGCTGGTGGTGGGTATCACCAAAGTCCCTCTCCCCTAGACAAGGGGTGTAAAAAACCGTGGGGGTGGGGCTGTCGAAAGCGGAAAGAGTGTCGCTGGAGGGAGGGAATCACGGAAGTCACTCTCCTCCAAGGAAGGGGTCTGGGAAATGACCCTTCTTTCGAAAACCGTAAATGCCAGACACCCTGCCTGGGGCGTTTGGACACCTGAGCCAGGTGAAAAAATCGGAAATTTGCAGTATAGTATAAGAGCCAATTTTCTTCTAGTATCGATTATTGATGCCCCAAGTTTATTATTATTCAATCGCCAGACCGATAGCTTGGGGATAACACTGCCAGACACGATAATTATTAATAAAAAAAGTTGGATTTTGCAGTGAAAATATAAGGTCTGGCGTTTTCAATAACATAAAGAATAGTATTCACAGGTAGCATTCGTAAAACGACAGACCAAAATTCCGGGGAGAACACCTTGAAAATTAAGTTTGAAAATGAATAATTTTCCTCCAAAGTGTGGGTCTGAGCGGGGACCGAGGGACAAGGAAGCAGCAGCGTCAGGGCAAAAGGCTAAATGGAGGGGATAACGGCTACTTAGACTGCCGGCCACGTCCCTCGGTCTCCGCTCTGGCCCATACTTTCGAGGAAAATTGTTCATTTTCAAACTTAATTTTCAAGGTGTTCTCCCCGGAATTTCGGTCTGTCGTTTTACGAATGCTACCTGTGAATACTATTCTTTATGTTATTGAAAATGCCAGACCTTATACTCTCACTGCAAAATCCAACTTTTTTTATTAATAATTATCGTGTCTGGCAGTATGTTATCCCCAAGCTATCGGTCTGGCGATTGAATAATAATAAACTTGCGACATCAATAATCGATACTAGAAGAAAATTGGCTCTTATACTATCACTGAAAATTTCCGATTTTTTCACCTGGCTCAGGTGTCCAAACGCCCCAGGCAGGGCGTCTGGCATTTACGGGTTTCGAAAGAAGGGCCATTTCCCAGACATATAAGCGAAAAACTAGGACTTATACTCTCACTTCACGAAAAACGTCACCAGCTCTTGGACTATAAGAAGGGGCGACTTCTGGTCAGAGAAAAAGGTTCAGCAGGAGGGTGAGTGTCCCTGAAGTCACTCTGTTCCTGATAAGAGGTATAAAAACGAGGGAAAGGGAGCTCTGGGAAATGATTTTAATTTAAAAAAATCGATATCTCGAAAACCAATATGTCGATTTAAAAGTTTCAGTTTCGTATTTCTTACAAAAAATTCTATCGGAATCCGTATTAAGAAAGTATGTTAATCAGTGAAAAATGTCAAGAATATCAATCCAAAAAATCGATAAGTTTCAGATTCGTCTTTCTCGAAAAAAGCCTGTGTGAATCAATATTAAGAAATTATGTAAATCAAAATAAAAAAGTCAATAATTTTAACATTAGAAATCAATACTTTGAAAATCATTTGAGATGTCGATTTAAAAGTTTCAAATTCGTGTTTTTTTCGCAAAGAATTCTATAGGAATTCGCATTAAGGTGCTTCAAACGTGTCGGTCTTGAGAATAATACAAAGTACGGCTACAAGGATGGATTGTTCAATGTAATATTTTTACCGCATAATCTGAAGACTTATACATGTGCATAACCAGAGCGCTTTTTTCGAAAAATGGTCTTGTTAATATTTTTTTTTGTTAGTTGAAAATATGCTGAATTTTCGCGCCTGGTAACCGGCAGCACACCATTGAGAGGGTATTCATGGTAAACTGAAAATAGGTGCTCATCGTTTTAAAGTGCGTTTCAATTAACAAAAAAAGCCATTATTTGAAAAACGTCACTAGTCATGCACATGTATAAGACTTAGATTATGTGGTGAAATATTACATCAAACAATTTATCCTTGTAGCCGTATTTTGTATTATTCTAAAATCTGATTCGCGTGAAGCACCTTAAATCTTTAGCGCCAAAAAGATCTTAATTTCCCTCTAAGTTGGGACAGGGAATTTCAGTAAAGAATTCTAATTGAGACTTTGCGACAGGGTATTTTCTCAATAATTTATAATTCTAAATTGGGACATACATTTTCAGTAAAGAAATATAATTTTGAGTTTGGGACAGGAGATTTCCGTAAAGAATTATAATTTTTATTTAGAAAAAATCTTTAAAAATGCCTGTTTTTCAAAAACAAATTTATATTATTCATTAAAAGACTAGATTTGGTCTCCCTTTGAGTATATGTAGTTTTCAGAATTTTGGTGATTACCCTGTGGTTTAATGTGTATCGTCTGCATATAATTTGAGGAGTTAGTACCCGAGGAAGAGACTCGAGAATAGCAATTACATCAGCTTTGTGGCGGTGGTAGTGGCATTACTGGGAGGACAGAATCCGAGCCTGGAGTCCTGGACCAGCTCGAGCACGAAAGTCGTAAAGTGGCACAATGCAAGGGCGTAATATTCCACCCCGAGTGTATCGTATCGTTCCACAGAATCCACAGGTACGATATATGTTATACGTTATACGTTATATGTGTTATATAACTTACCAGGGTTGTCCTCAAACCCATTCCTGAAACCGTTTCACATAATACGACATAATATCAGACGTGATATTTATGAGAAAATGGACTAACACATCCTTAATGTGACAATTCAATAGGGTGGTTATACATAAAATCTTATTACAAAGTATCAAGAATTCACTGAATTATAGAGCATAAACACAAAGAAAACAAAGTGTCATCTTTACCGCGATTTCAGAGTAATCTTTACCTGCAACAAAAATTACCTTCACGTGGTAAGATTTACCTACTACATTGAGTATGGTTGCCATGCAACAAAAATTCACCTCTGTTTTTCCTTTGATCCATATTTACCCGAAATGATCCATAATTACTCCAGAGAACAATAATATTTGTAGATTTTAATTTGAAAATATATTTTAATTTCAACTAAATTTCAAACTTCTATTTCTGATATTATCCATACTAGTGGAAAGGTGTTACCACAGATCTTCGAATATTGATGTTCGAATGCTCTGCGTGATCTTTGAATACCAATTTGAATAGGATAACTGGTAGTAAAGTCACTCATCTCAAATGCCCTTAAATTAAGCTTTCTCACCTGAATCCTCTATCCGTTATGTCTCTATGTAAAATTATGATTGTATGGGTGCCTATTCGTGTGAATTATACACAGACGCGATATACGTCACTGTATCGTGCCCAGTTGCACCGACTTCTACCGGGTTTTACGACTTACGTGATGTGCGTCAGCTTCTACGTTTTACGTTTACGTTATGTAGGTAGTTATATGCCCTCGTAACTCTGCTCTAGCGTGTCAGTTGCACAAACCAAACTTTAGAACGAGAGTTGCATCGAGTTGCAGTTTGCAAAATCGCCCTGAGATCTCGTTGTTACATTTCCCACACCTAATCCCTAACCCCTACCACAACTTTCTACTACTCCTTACCCCCTCACCCTTTTTTATCTTATCTGCCCCCACCCCATCTTCCCCAACCCTCGAGGCCACTATCATCCTCTGTTCCCTACCCCTTAACCCTTCTTCAGCCTTTTACCCCCATTCCTCTCCTCTTCCCTCACCCTTACTCATACCCCCGCCTCTTAATCTCTACCTTACCTTTCACCTGCCCCTACTTCATGTTACGGACTTACTACCAGTAGCCCCTATTTTCACCTCTCGAATTGCCTAATGAACTGTTCCCTACCACTTACCTTCCTTCAGATTTCCACCTATCTCCTCAAATTCTTCTACCCCTTCGCTAACTTATTAATGTCCCTATCATGTACCCTCCTACCAGTACCCCCTTCCCTTCCTTTGATCACCCTAACGTCTCCTGTTCTTCACCCCCTTTTCCTCTTCAGATTGCTACTTATCTCCTCCTTCACTCTTATAACCCTTTGCCCCTTACTCTGTACTCACTCGCCTTTTCTATTCTCTGCCGCTATCGTATATTCAATATTTGTTATAAATACCTCCTTAGTCCTACTCCTCCAAGATCCTAATTTGCATTGTTCCAGTCTCTCACCCCTCTTTAGCCTTTCACTCCATTCTCTTCTTCACCTCCACCCCATCTCACCCCTCCACCCCTCATTCTTTACTTCTCCTTTTATCTATCTACCTCTACCTCATATTTCATACCTCTAACCAATACCACCTCTTCCCCTTTCTTCGAACAGACTAACTTCCGCTCTTCTCTACCCCCCACCCTCTCTTTAGATTTCCACCCATCTTCTCCTCTTCCCCTATTATAGATAAGTAACCTCTCTGGCTTCCTTATCTACAAATCTTTTAACTTTTTGATACATTGTTTAGGGGGTCAAAATACATGTTTTATGATCAGCTCAAATTCCCACAATCTGTTAGAGTCTTATATTCGCATCAAGGTCACCAGTAGCCCTTAGATGTAGTTTAGGTCAATAAGTCTTTATGTATTAACCTAATTATACACCCCGGAGTCCCTTGATCTTAGAGCGATTTATAATAACAAAATTCTTTCGCGCAGACGTAGCGCAGGATTTTAACGCATTCTAAAAACACCCCCTCTTCCCTACCCTCGAGCATCCTACCTTTTTATGCTCCCTACCCTTTACCCGGCTTCAGCCTTCGACTCCATTCCTCTTCTTCACTCCCACTCAAATTCACCCCTATGACTCCCAATCTCTATGCCTCCTTTCATCTGACCTTACCTTATATTTCATATCTCCTACTCATACCCCCTCCTTTCCTCCCTTCGAACACCTCAACTTCCTCTGCTCCCTACCCCCTCAACCCCTTACCATGTACTTCTATATACTTTATATGTACTTTTTTATACCCTGTCCCTAGCTCATATTTCATATTTCCTACGTGGTAAATACCCTCTCCTCCCTTCCCCTGGAACATCCTACACTCTCATGTGGCCGGCTTTTTACCATCTCTTAGGCCTTTCAACCCATTCCCTGCTCTAACCCCTCACAACACTACTCCCATTTGCACCCTCCCCTCTTCTACCGCCCCATTAGGACTCATACCAATGGGAAGGTTTTTATCCTCATTACATTACCAGTTTTTTCGGGTAAAAAATATTGTTCTACAATTACTCTAGGGTTGCTTAATATTCATGACTATGAAATACTAGAAAAGAAACGAAAATTCAAAACGTAAAGTAGAAAGCTTTATTATTATTGTTCAAAAAATACTGTCACCTGCTTTCCTAGGTTCGTGGCATCAGGGAATAAATTTGACAAACCAGATGCTGAGTTTATACTTTAGAGTTACTTCCTTGAAGTATAGTTCAAATTTCAATTTCCTTCTAAGGAGAGAAATTTTTACAATGTAATAAATCTTTTCTCCTAGTATAATAGCAAATTTAGTGGAAAGTTTACGATTTTGGTCTTAACGATTGCCTTGT
This sequence comes from Andricus quercusramuli, assembly GCA_932178445.1. Classification (NCBI taxonomy): domain Eukaryota; kingdom Metazoa; phylum Arthropoda; class Insecta; order Hymenoptera; family Cynipidae; genus Andricus; species Andricus quercusramuli. Next base: position 677,157 of record CAKNXH010000039.1, on the reverse strand, counting down.
GCTCGCGAAGCGTGCTATCTATAAAGGTCAGGTTACTGATCCTTCTCACCCTCCCTCAAACAGTTCAGATCCACCCCGTACGAACTGGCTGAGTCTGCGCGGAAATTCCACAACTTCTACGTACCTCTTATCAAAATGCATCCCTGATATGTTACCGCTCGTTCCTTTTCTTCCCTTGGATGCAGCTTTCACAATTTCAGTCATAAATACCTTTGGCTTTCACTCGTTGAATCATTCCACATCCAAATACCACTCTCTTTACAAAAGAAATATCTCAAATTTTCTTCTAGGAAAATATCCAGTAGATTTACCAAACCATCGTGAACATTTCACCGGCCTTGTAAACATTGGAAATGATCCTAGGGACGTGAAACCTCCCTCTTTAATTCGATCATGGCTATATTATTGATGACATAAAAGTTGTTACAATTTTTGCCATAATATCATGAAAAATAATCTTTAGAATGCATTAACAGTAAATCTAAAAAAAATCCTGAACAGAGCACGTGTCCTTTGAGTATGATCTCTGAGGGAAAGGTGAGAATTCAACAACCTCTGCCAGGTTTGTGATCCTGTGAAATCGGCGCGCATTTCCTCGCCGTGGAAATGTACGTGGGGTCGTTCCAGGCCTTCCCCGGGGAACTCATCTATCAGCGAAATCCTCCCAAGGCCACCACATCCGGCTTCATGGCTGCCTGGTACGGAAGTCCCTGATTTTCGGGCAAATCGCAGTTTTTCTACCGGCCGGCCCGGTACCCTCGACGGAAACGACACCCTCGCGACCTTACCTGGATTTTCGACAGGTGTGTAACTACTTACCTATCCTTCGGCAATATGGTGGTGGTAGACAGCTTTCGCAGACCCTCACCATAAATCCGGCTCGGGGAAGGTCACCCAGCCCCAGATGCGAGACCCCAGACCTCCAGAGGTAGCTTCCAGCTTCCACTACCAACTCAATTTCCCATCCACACTCCCTCCCCCCCTTCCTCTGACCGGAAGTCCAGCAAATAATTTTCTAATTCGCTTTTTCGACCTCTGTTCCATTTTCCTGGTCAGTTACTGTCGCTTGTCACGATGTCTCTTCCAGGCTTCAGGTTGAGTTCAAAGTTTAGTTAGAATCGTATTCCAGAGAGGCTTATGGAAATATATTGGAACTGTAGGAGGAGATTGAATATGAGGAAGAAAGCTGACACGCACTTCCGGCTTCAGAATTCCAGCACTTGGAGGAAGAGCTTTTGCTTCCCCTTGGACCAGGGTTGCAGAAATGCGTGGGAGGATGTAGATAACATTCCTGGAGAAACTAGATGGGGTGAAAGTGGGAGGGTGAGGAGAGAGTGGGTGTGATAGATAGAGGACAGCGGGGCGAAAGAGTGTATGTGAAAAGCACAAGTTTCTGAGAAAAGCAGTGAGACCAGGGAAGCGGATTGCAGAATCGGAAGCTAGATAGCTGATATGAAAAGATTTGTCTTATTCTGAAACAAATTAAAAATAATAATGACCTGCGTCCGTAAATACTAATTATTATTAATTTAAAGAATTTGAGTATTAAACAACAGTATGGTATGATTTATAAATAAAAGTTTCTTAGAGTAATAATATTGAAATTGAGTATAAATAATAATTATACTTTAACCTTCAACTTTTTTATCTGCATGGTCTTATATCAATATTTTGAAATATTGATTTCATTCTTAGTTTTGAAGAAAACTTTCGAACTGTGTGCTTCCAGACTGCATAAAGATCAAATTATATTGAAAACTGGAAGCTTTTATAATAGAAAAATTGATAAATAGAAGCATCCCAAATAAAAAATTTCAAATATTGAAAGAATTAACTTTAAAATAAACGCCTTATTAGAGAAACATTTTTTTATTTAAACGTCAAAGATGGTAGTTTTGAAAAATCATTCAAAATTCTGGAATATGAAATTGAAAGACTTGATAGTGGCGTTCATTTTAAATTGAAGCGTTTGAAATAATAATAAAAAAGCAAAAGCTTTTATGGTTTTTACCTAAGAAGATGAATTTTCAATTATGCGATCAAATTGTCAAGGAAAAAAAAATTGAAATTAAACCAAGCATTGTGGCATTCACAACCACATAGTTAATTTTTTAAGCAAAACGGGCGAATTTTCAACAACATAGTTGAATTTTTAATCAAATAGTTAAATATTAAAACCAAAAAAAAACGAATTTTTTACTAAACAGTTGAATTTTCAATCCAAAAATAATGTTAATGTTAATGTTAATTTTTAATTAAAAACAGTTGAATTTAACAAAAAAAGAATGCAAAACGAAAAATTTGATAGTTGATATTTAAACCAAATAGTTGGATTTTTAATCCAAGAGGATAACATTTCTACGGAAAGAGATGAATTTTGAAAACAATAAGACAAATTGTCGAAAAAAAGTGTTGAATTTCCAACAAAAAATATTTTCCGGTCAATAGAGAGAAAGAAATTCAACAAACATGTAGAATTTCCAAGCCAAAAAGGCGAATTGTCTATAGAAAAAAGTTGAATTTTCCACCCTAAAATACCACTTTTCGACCCGAAAATATGAATTTTCAACCGAAAAGTTCCATTACAAACAAATAGTTTTTTCACTAAAATAATAGCATTTTCTACCCAAAAAGAAAATTTGTCAACAAAACAGTTGCATTCTTAAGCCAAAAAGACCTATTTCCTCAGAAATGGTTGAATTTTTAACCTCAAAATATGAATTTTTAACAAAAAAGTTAATTACTCAACCGAATAGATGAATTTCTAGTTGAAACCGATACATTTTTAACCAATAATGAAATAGTTAAATTTGTAGTTCAAAAGAATGATTAAAAAAAAATTTTATCAAAATAGTTGAATTTTTAATCAAGCAGATAAACCTTCAACTAATAAAATGAATTTTTAACAAAGTGGTTCCAATTTTAACGAAATAGTTGCATTTTAATCAAGAAGATTCATTTTCTACCAAAAGAGACGAATTTGAAACAAAATACATGAATTTTCAACCGATTTGTTGATTTTTTATCTAAATACGATCAATTATCAACAAAAATTGGGATAGTTGAATTTTCAGTTATAAAAATTAAGTTTTGACAAAGAAAAAAACGAATTTTCAATGAAATAGTTGAGTCCTTGAAAGAAAAAAATTAATTTTTAACCAAACAGTTGCATTTTTAATCAAAGAGGATAACATTTCTACCAAAGCAGATGAATTTTCAAAAGAATAAGGCGAATTGTCAACAAAAGTATTGAATTTTCAACCAAGACAGATTTTCAGTCAATAGAGAACAAGAAATTAAAAAAACTTGTGGAATTTCCAAGCTAAAAGGGTGAATTCTTTGCAAAACGGTTGCATTTTCCACCTGAAAATATGAATTTTCGACCCGAAAATATAAATTTTCAACAAAAGGTTGATTTATAGACAAAAAGTTGAATTTTCCACAAGAATAATAGAATTTTCAACCCAAAAAACAAAGTTTTCAACAAAACTGTTGCATTCTTAAGCCAGAAAGACCATTTTTTCCAAAATAGTTGAATTTTTAACCCAAAAATATGAATCTTTAACTGATAAAATAAATTTTTAACAAAGTGGTTCCAAATTTAACCACGTATATGCATTTTAATCAAGAGGATTAGTTTTCTATTAAAAGAGGAATTCACAACAAAATACATGAATTTTCAACAAAAAATGGAATAATTGAATTATCAGTTGAGTAAATTAAGTTTTGACAAAATAAAAAACGAATTTTCAATAAAATAGTCGAATCTTCAAACTATAAAACTAATTTTTAACAAACTAGTTCAAATTTGAAAGTTAAACTACAAAAACATGAATTCTCAGTGAAAATCTTAAAAGTGCAATTTTTAACAGAAAACGATCAATTTTATCCAAAAAGATAGTATTAGACTTTCCATTTAAAAAGAATCAACTGGTATCAATCAACAACGGCGATACCACGCTGAAAACGCCAGTTCTCGTAAGATCACTGAAGTTAAGCAGTGTTGGGCGCGGTTAGTACTTGGATGAGTGACCGTTCGGGAATACTGCGTGCTGTTGGCCTGTCGTGGGTGTGGTGAGCCCACACTATACTAGTAATAAATAATCCACCTAGAAACACTACCTAAATCGGGTAGTGTCACGCCTACCTCGAAAGGGAAATGGCTTAGTGGTGAAAAAAAAACTGTCAGTAAAAAATAGTTGGATTGTCTTATTGGATTCTATTAATGATTAACACAATTCTTATGAAATCGGAAAATGAGAAAAAGGAAAATTTCGAGGAAAAGTTTCCTGAAAACAGGGGGAAAATTGTGTCACATAACCTGTACCCCCCCCCCCCCCCTAATGAAAATAAGAATTCTTAAAATTCCTAAAGAGCATACGTTTGATATACTTGTAAGAAATAAGAAACAATATTGCATTGAATATAATCAAAGATTAGCCTAATCAGGATCAAGGAGTTAATGGTTATAGGATCCTCTGGGAAAGGTGCTTTTTCCTCCCAGCTTCCTCCTTGCTCCAGCATGTCCTCCTAGTCGCGAGGGAAATTCGTCCACTCCGCACTGGGATTTTCTCATACGAGGGAAGAGCAGCTTCCGTTTCCGTATTGAAGCAGATCGGGGAAAAACGAACCGCAGTTCCCATTCTGACCGCCTGCTATCGGCATGCTGGCTTTTGGAGGAATTTCCGAGCTTTTCCGGGAGAATCATCCTGTTCCAGGAATCCCACAGGAACCTGTGCTTATCGAGAGTCCTTCTCTTCGCGTTACCATCCTGATAGGCGAGTGCTTGAATTTTTCGTCAAAATCCCATTTCCGCGGAAAATTAACGACACCTGACGCCCCTGGCCTGGCTCACCTATAACGTCAAATCATCCCTCGCCCTTTCCATTCGTCAATATGTCAATAATTCGATAATTCATTCACTTGATTGTCACTCTCGAAATTTGAAAACGGAAGCTTCTATTTCCATTTCGCGAACGTGCATCAAATGAATAATTAAAGTCACGAATTAAATTTATCGAGATTTTAATTACGGCAATAATCTTGTAATATGTGGACATAAATGTTATTAATCGAGGATGGGGGTTAATATTGAGGGCAGCGAGGTGTCGATTCAATTTAATATTGATGGTGGAAAACAGGAGGTTCTCGTATGTACCGGAAGCTTCGAGGGAAGTGCCTTGCTTGAAACTCTGATTTTCTGATACAGATGCTGGAGTTTGTCGTGGCCAGCTTCCGGGTTTTCTCTTCACTGGTCGATATTTGCAGGTAAGAAAATTCCAGAAGGGGAGATACCTCTCGTCGCGCAGGACCTCCTGTTTCATCGGGTGGCTGTGTCTGGGGTTTGTCTCTCCCTCGGGACTAGTGTGAGCCAGTCCACACCCCACTGGAATTGCGCATTACGCCTCGCATTACGCGATATAAACATACAGGTATATAAATATCAACAAAAGCGCTCCAGAGAAAACTAGCTGTGAATTCGACCTCGAGTGTCATTTCACGAGCACTTTGCTTCCCGTTAGCAAATGTAGTTGCTTCCTCATAGAGGAAGCATTAGTTATTTTTATCAATAATTGACAAACTAAAGTTTTCATTTTGATCAATTTAGAGATGTGAATCAACAAGAAATACAAAATTACAAAATAATACAAAACATTTTTTAAATACGAAGACAAATCAGACAAATCATTTCTTTACAAAAATTGTAAAAATTATTCTATTTGAAAATTTATTATCAAAAAGTCTTTTCTATTGATGCGTCAACTTTGAATTATGTCGATGAACAAAATTTTTCTGTTTGAAACAGATGATTCAAATATTATGAATGAGCATAACTTCCTGAATCTTCAATAAAGTGTTTTGATATTTTAGATCAATCGATTTACTTCGAATCAAGGAATCTTTTCAGTTTTTGCATCAATTTTGAATTATGTTGGTGAACAGTTTTTATTATGAAAAACGATGTTTGTGACTATTATGCATTACCATAGCTTCCCTACTCTTCAATCAAATGTATCAATGTTATAGGTCAATCGATTTGGCTTGAATCAACACAACTTTTCTATTCTCGCATCAACTTTAAATTATAAGAATGAGAAAATTTTTACTATAAATATCGGTTTTAAAAATATATAAATTAATATGACTTCCCTACTCTTTAAAAAATTTATTATAATTGAAGGTCAATCAATTCGCATAGAACCAATCAATTCGTCTCAAATCAACTTTGAATTTATGTTGAAGAAAAAAGTTTTACTATAAGAAACGTATTTTCAAATATTATTCATTACCGTAGCTTCCTTACTCTTCAATCAAATGTATCAATGTTATAGGTCAATCGATTCGTCTATAGAATCAACTTTGAATTATGCTAATAAAAAAGTTTTGCTATAAAAAACCGAGTTTTAAAATATTATTGACGGCTAAAAAAATGCAATGAATATTTTTAGAAATCCTTCAATCAGTTTCAAGATATTAGTTTAGTCATTTTGAAACTGAGGAAGGTTTAATTAAATGTATTTAAAATTTTTTTTAAATGTTACCATTACAAAGCTTCCTCTTTGAGGAAGCAAAAATAATCGAGAAGTCCAAAAATACTCATTTATACACTATGCGTGTATTTCTGTCTAACTGAATATCTTATTTTCAAACAATCAGAAAAGGTCAATCAATGTGTTCTGTTATGATGAACAACTTTTAAACTAAGTTATTATTATTTCCCAAATTAGAAAAAAAAACTTAATATAAATAATGTTAGATTTTTCAAACTTAATAAGTCCATATTGATTGATAGTGAGAGGTTATCGAAGATCCGTGAAAAGATCAATTAACGCATCTCGAAGACGCGAGTAATTGCAATAAATACAATACTGCCATATTCACCAGATAAAAAAACATGGGTTGAAAGCCGGGTAAATAATTTTGTTGCAAAATTAAAAAGCGGTATTAGTAGGTATCATGAAAAATTTTTCGCAATAGGTCAATTGATGTGTCTCGAAGACGCGAACAAATACATCATAATTAAGAAGCACTGTTGTAATCACGATAATAAAAAAGATTTTCTCCCATACACAAGATCAACAATATATTACTTGAATTTATAAATTCGTATTGATAGATCAGAAGATGTCATAAAAGGTTCAACAATAGTTCGATCGATGCGTCTCGAAAAAACAAACAAATATATTATATATTGTATGGCTGTATTTCGAATATCAAAAAAGTTACTCTTACATAAACAAAGAAATAATTTTTTTCTTTAAATGCCAAAAAAACGTTTTCTAATTGGCCGATATGAAAAGATTCACAATGAAAAAACAGACTTCCAAACTGCCTCACTTTTCGGCTCATTCCAATTACATACACACACGGAGATTTAAAAAAAAATTGCGTTTTCGTGTTCCTGGGATCGAATTTACGGACAATGATTATTTTTTTGAATGAAACTTAAAAAAATTAACAGAAGTACTGAACTGAAGTAGTTTTAAAATGAAATCGTTTAATTGTTGTAAAAGAAGATTACATGGAGTAATTCTGCAAGTAAGCTCAAGCTAGAGGCATGATGTCAATTTCATGAAAACTTGAGCACTGTGCGTGCTGCGCGCATTAATTACCCCTTCTTCAGAAAAAAACTTGTTTCGTTCTCCAAAAATCATATAAGATTTTTAGAAAATCTTGTATGATTTGAAAACGTTGCATATGATTTACAAAAGTTGATGTACTATAGCGAGAAAACTCCAGTAAATTCAGTATGAATGATACCATTTTTTTCATTGAACTTCGATTCTTAAGAATGAGAAGATTATTTTTTTCATTAACAATATATGTCTTGCCGCGTGTGGAATTATCCGATACCGTACTCTTAATATTTTCTATGATATTCCATTTACCACGTTTTCGGGAAATATTTGTCACATAAATGTAATAAATAATTTTTTGCTACATACAAATTTTATTTTTGAACTTCAATAGTAAAAAAGTGTAACATTTGTGTGCATAATGAAACTTCGGATGGAACTTACAAAATTCAAGATCTATAATGTATAACATTTTATTTGATTAAGACAGACGGATATAACGGTTTTTATTTGGAATTTGACATAAGAACAAGTAACTTTATTGTTAAATAACAGATAAAATCGTATTTTCACAATAAATTAAAAATAACTGCCTTTCTATATTTGCATTGCATTATTGACATTGGAATAATAGGTTTGAAAATCAAAACTTGCCACAAACAGTTAATTTTTGCTAGTTCTATGAAAAATTTAAGCTTCTCTTTATAACTTGATTCTGTAATATGACAACTTTCTCTTTAAAATTTGACGCTTTAGAGCTTTTTTATATTTTTCAAGATGAAAAGTTTTTCTCCTAGGAAGAAAAATGCAAAAATCTGGAATTTACAGGCTATTTGAATCAGTTCTTGCTCGAATCATTCTGTCAACTTCACGTTGGTCCATCAGGATCCTCTTAATTTTTTTGGTAGAAAATTTATCTATTGTGTTAAATACTTGAAAGCTGAACTATTTTGTTGAAAATTCGTTGCTTTTTTGTGAAAATGAATTTTTTTAACTGAAAATTTAATTATTCCATGTCTGGTTTAACATTTATCTTCTCCACTTGGAAATTCATCTGTTTGGCTGAAATTTTATGTATTTTATCTTTTGTGGTAGAATTATAAATTTTTAATAAATAAATATAATAAATATAATGAACAAATATAAATGAATTATAAAAATTAATCTTCTCAGTGAATAATTCACCTTTTTACTTGAAAATTAATTTCTTTAATTGACAATTTAACTATGAGTTGCAAATTCCTTGAACAATTCAAAATTTAGTTGACAATTCATCTATGTTGTTGCAAATTTTTTTTTTTCTGGTAGAAAATTAATCTTTTTAGTTGAAAAATTATTTCTTTAATTGGGAATTAGTTTTTAATGGATATTAATTTTTTTTACTGGATATTTAACTATTCCATTTTTTGTCGTGAATTTATCTTTTTTGATAGACATTTAATCTTCTTGGTGAAAAATTTCTTTTTTTTTTTTGTAGAAAATTCACCTTTTTGGTTTGAAAGTTCAACTATTGGGTTGAAAATTCATTTTTTTAGTTATAGATTCATTATTTTAGTTGAAAATTAATTTCTTTGCTTAGAAATTTAACTATTTTTTGGAAATTCGCTTTTTCTAAACTGATTTTTTTAATCTGGACATTCAACTATTTCAGGTCTGGTTTCACATCTTCACTTTAAAATTCATCTATATGGCTAAAAATGTATGTATTTCGTTGAAAATTTGTCTTTTGTGTTAGAATTTTAATCTTGTTGGCGGCTAATTCACCTTTTTGGTTGAAAATTCATTTCTTTGTTTTAAAATTAAAATATTGAGTTCAAAATTCTTACAAAAATTCAGAATTTGGTTAAAAATTTATTTCTTTGATTGAAAATTAGTTTTTCTTATTGAAAATTATTTTTTAACTGAAAATTTAACTATTCAATTTTTTTAAATTATCTTTCTTGAAAGACATTTATTCTCCTTGGTTGAAACTCATCTGTTTGGTTAAAAATTTAAATATGTTATTGAAAATTAATCTGTTTTCTTAAAAAGGGCCTAGCCCGTTAAGCAGGTCAAAAATGCCCTTGGCTGGAATCAGATTTTCAATGAGCCCTTTTCTGGGACTTGGAATCATAACTTTTTTCCCACATTTTTGAACCCCCATCACCACCCCCATAGTCATGGTGGCTAAAAATGTGTTTTATGATTTTTATTTTTTTGTGATACATGTGTGTAATGGAAAAATCTGAAAAAATTAGTGAAAAACAAATAATTAGAATACACCTAAACAAATTTTTTTCCATTGTTTTGGCGCGAAATTCAAATTTTCGAGAGAAATTCAAATTTTCAAAAAAATTTTCTGGTCAGAAATTTTTTGAGTACTGTTCCAAATTTTTTATACATGAAAGGTCATCCCATGTGCTAACTTTCAGATTTTTTTCAGATTTTTAGTTAATGTGGAAGGTAGTTTTTTTAAATAAAAACTTTCACAGATGGCAGATACCGTTATTAAGAAGAAGTATTGGTAAATATTGGATCCAGTACTTTTTCCCCGAAAAAGTATTGGCTTTCCAATACTTATTCGCAAAAAAAGTCTTGGGTCTGATACTTACCAATACTTCTTTTTCATAAGGGTATCATGGATTAATAACGAAATGCTGAACATTACTTATGATCAAATGCTGTGTTTTTATTTTTCTTAATGTTTTATTTAGTGTGTGAAATGGAAATCCTTCATAAAAGTTTTGGAATAATCATCATCGCTATCCTCATTAATTACAGGCACCATTTTTCGTCGTACGAACAGTTTGCTCAATATTTCTGCTGCTCGAACGATTTTCGAAAAATATCGAGCATGGGATACATAGTAAATCACAGCAGCAGCATGTGAGCAGCAACCGATCGTTCGATTAGTATTTTCGGACTCACAACAATATCGTTAAATTCCTTCAAAACCAATGGAATCAGGCGTGTATTCAACAAAACACTTAGAACGCCTATGATTCATATGGCGTGACTGAAATTCTACTTTCAAAATGTTCGCGGTTTCGTTAGCGCAGCAAATGTTAATTTTGTTGTCATTGTCCATCACTTCAGCTAAACACGATACAGCTTGACTGAGTTGATACGAACCCGTGAACAATATTTCGAGATCGTTGACAATGATTTCCGAAAAGTCTCCTACATCCGATGAACATAGGAAGAAATCTTTCGCCTACTCCATCGTTTTTCTTGAACTTCTTGAGTTAAAATATTTTCGGAATCATTAGTTGATTTCGAATGCGATAAAATGGACACGCAATTTTGAATATCGGAATTGAGACGTTTTCCGAATTTTTTGTTTGAAAAACATGCAATTTTACTATAATAGCCGATTTTCCTGAGAGAACACCCAGTCATCCATTTTTTGTAGCAGATAGATTAAAACCTGCTTCATTAACTGTTTTCTGTATTATATTTAATATTGGGTGTTAGCAATATGTGTGATTGAAAATTTTTCTCGATATGTTTTTGCATTAAGTGGAAATGGTTCTTCGCAGGGTATAAAGTTCTCATGCCAGCACTTAAAGGATAACGTAACCAGCTGAATACAGCTGAATATAATGACTCTCTCCAAGTGACGAAAATTCGTTGGGTTGTTGAAGAAATACATGACATCATTGAGAGGAAATATCGACTTCTCAGTCATCAAATAGATAATAAGTTACTTCCGAAAATCGGCTATTATAGTAAAATTGCATGTTCTTCAAATCAAAAATTCAGAGAACGTCTTAATTCCGATATGAGAAATTGCGTGTCAATTGTATCGCGCTTGGAATTAACTAATGATTCCGAGAATATTTTGGCTCCAGAAAGTCAAGAAAAACGATGGAGTAGGCGAAAGATTTCTTTCAAACATACACAGTCAAACCTGGATTTAGCGAACTTTGATTCAGCGTTTCCGCCATATGCTTCATCGGCGTTCTAAGTGTTTTGTTGAATACACGCCTGATTCCATTGGTTTTGAAGGAATTTAACGATATTGTTGTGAGTCCGAAAATACTAATCGAACGATCGGTTGCTGCTCACATGCTGCTGCTGTGGTTTACTATCTATTCCATGCTCGATTTTTTTCGAAAATCGTTCGACCAGCAGAAATATTGAGCAAACTGTTCGTACGACGAAAAATGGTGCCTGTAATTAATGAGGATAGCGACGATGATTATTTCAAAACTTTTATGAAGGATTTCCATTTCACACACTAATTAAAACATTAAGAGAAATTAAAAACACAGCATTCGATCATAAGTAATGTTCAGCATTTCATTATTAATCCATGATACCCTTATGAAAAAGAAGTATTGGTAAGTATCAGACCCAAGACTTTTTTTGCGAATAAGTATTGGAAAGCCAATACTTTTTCGGGGAAAAAGTACTGGATCCAATATTTACCAATACTTCTTCTTAATAACGGTATCTGCCATCTGTGAAAGTTTTTATTTAAAAAAACTACCTTCCACATTAATTAAAAATCTGAAAAAATTCTGAAAGTTAGCACATGGGATGACCTTTCATGTGTAAAAAATTTGGAACAGTACTCAAAAAATTTCTGACCAAAAATTTTTTTTGAAAATTTGAATTTCTCTCAAAAATTTGAATTTCGCGCCAAAACAATGAAAACAATTTTTTTTAGGTGTATTCTAATCATTTGTTTTTTACTAATTTTTTTCAGATTTTTCCATTACACACATGTATCACAAAAAAATAAAAATCATAAAACACATTTTTAGCCACCATGACTATGGGGGTGGTGATGGGGGTTCAAAAATGTGGGAAAAAAGTTATGATTCCAAGTCCCAGAAAAGGGCTCCTTGAAAATCTGATTCCAGCCAAGGGCATTTTTGACCTGCTTAACGGGCTAGGCCCTTTGTCTATTAGGTTCAAAATTAATTTTTTGGTTAAACATTCTTTACGTTAGTTAAAATTTTAACTATTACGTTGAAAATTCGTTTTTTTTGTTGAAAGTGATTTTTTAAAATGAAAATGTAGCTATACCATTTTTTTAAAAATATTAATCTTTTCTATTCGAAACTTCACTTTTTGTATTTTTCGGTCGAAAATTCAATAATTTTGTTGGAAAATGCATATTTTTGGGTTGTAAATTCAAATTTTTATTCAAAACTTCCTCTTTTTCGTTAGAAAATTAGTCTGTTTTGGTTAAGGATTCAAATAATTTGTTGACAATTGTTGGAAATTCCCTTTTGTTGGTTGCAAATGAATAGTTTTAACTGAAAATGTAATTACTTCAGTTTTTGTGCAAAATTAATCTTTAGAAATAAGTTCCGGTTTCAATAATAATTATTTCGATTTAAATACTGCAATGAAAATGTCGAAGAATGGTGGTTTTTCACCAGTCTGCCTTTGCTTAAATAACAAAAGTTTACATTTAGTAATTATTAAATTTTGGTCAGTTTTAGTATATGCACACAAATGTTATATTCTTTGTTACTGCTCTTTAACTTGAACTGAATTAGTAATTATGTGTGTGAATTCAGTAACATTCTTTAATTCGAGTTTCTCAAATTACCCAATCGGCTTTGAGGAAAAGCGACAACAATGCTTTCAAGATTTTTGAGACACGCCTATTTTGTATAGAAGGATATATCGCAGAAAAATTTCAAATTTAGATGATTTCAAAAATTGGAATAACTTTATAAACAATTAACATTTGTTGAAGTTCTTGGGCTCATTTCCAGGATAGATAGTATTTTTCTAAGTTGTTTTTAGAATGTTCCCCTAGATTGTGCCCTGGGGCCAAAAACTGTTGCGAAAAAGTCACAACATTTCAAAAATATGTGAATACTTAAAAAGATTTTAAAAAAGAATTATTCATTATGTTTCCAAAAATTATAGCGAACATTAAAAATCTCAATCATATATAGAACTATTACAATTTTTCGAAAACTGTAGTTTTACGTTTTTTGGCAATGTTCTTTCATAAAATTGCTTTTTTGCCTTTAACTGGGGCTTATTAGAAGCAGAATTCTATTACCTTCCGTGCTATTAGGGGTGAAAAAATTTCATGTTATTATTTTAGATATTAACGCACTTTAGCAGCAGTTCAAAAAATTATTTCCGCCAACACTGTATAATAAATTACCATTATCATTATATCGTTTAGGTTAAAAATTTCAAACTCGAAATATTTCTGATAATTTCCGATGAATTATCCTTTCTCTGATCCATTATTTGTTACACTACATAATTTCAGGATTTTCAGGAAAAATTAAAATTCTTGTGCTTATGTGAACACTTCAGCAGAAATGAAGTTAATGGAATTTTTAATCTTTTTAATGTAATTATTTTGAGTTCTATCCTGTAATATGAGTGTCACCCATTGAAAGTGAATCTTGGAGGACAGACTTAGAAGTATAATTAGGCATCTTCATAATTTTCAGATTTTTCAACTCCATACAAATGATTCGTATAAGCACATTTGTATTTGGGGGTATGGTGGCGTATGGAAATTTGAGCTACTTTTTTCATTTTCCATTCCTAGAAACAGTCACTATAATTTAGAAACTTTTCTAAAAAAGACTTTCATGTAATACCTTTATTCTAATATTATTAAAAAAAGGTTGCGAGTTCAAATCTCGCCTCCTCAATTCTTTCCAATTTTGTTTTAAATTGATTTTTATTAATTCAGAATTATCATCTCTCCTTTACATAATCCTAATTATCATTTACATTGTTTATTATTTAATAGCAATTAGTTTTTATATTATTGAACAAAAATAGGAATGCGGTGTCTACAATTTTTTAAATGGATCATTACCGGTATAGGCTACAAGCGCATTCTGGCGCTATGAAAAATAAGTCACTGACTGGTATTAAGGAATTTTCCGTAACATTAGGTCTGAAAAAGCTGGAAAAGGGGTTCTTTTTATGAAAAAGTCGGTAATGGTAGACGGTTCATTCAGGAAAATGACAGGCGAAGGTGAGAGCGAATTTAAATGCGAATGTGAAAATGTATTATCGCTATCGGTTTCCACATCATGGTTTCTTTCTAAAAATAAAATGCCTTTCTGATTGTGGCTTTGAAGGAAATACGTATTCTTGCCTCACGTAAAACTTAACCTTCGGATATCGTCGCAGCTCTATATCCGAAGGTTATAATTTTTGTGTAGAAAAATCCATATTTCCTTGAAAAACGCAATGGGCAAGGTATTTTATTCAGAAAAAGAAGTCAATGTAGGCACACTCTTTTTCTTTTCTTGCAAAAATGAAACAACAACGTCAATCAATCATTTAACATTAAAATTTGAGAATACGCAGGTATTTGAAGAAACTACGAGGTAAGGAAATTGTACTTCTTCATGAAAATTATGAAAAAAATAGAGATGTATTGAAAATAATTATCAAGTCCAGGTTGATTTATGATAATAATTTGCAAGAAATAGATTAAACGATAAGGATTATTTTACTGGAATATACTCAAACAAGATCACTGTCACATTTTGTCGATCAAATAATTTTAAAAGTATAAACTAAATTTCCAAAAGTGTAATAAGTAAGGTTAAATATATATTTTTTCTTAAAAAAGAACTGCAGAACAGAAATTACCAACTCCATAAGTAGTCAGACAAAGCTAAGGATATTACGACTAACATTCCTGGAGTGTCGACGACGATTCCAGAAAAGAAGAAGAAAAAATCTGCGAAGCTGAGTATTCCAATACTCATCGATCTATACTGAAAAAGGGGTTATTCTTGCGGGAAATTCCGTGATGGTGGGCGGTTTACTCAGGAAAATGACAAGCCAAGGTGAGAGTGAATTCGAATGCGAATGTGAAAATATATTATCGCTTTCGGTTTCCACATCATAGTTTATTTCTAAAAATAAAATGCCTTTCTGATTGTGTTTTCCGCAGAAATACGTATTATTTCAGTACATAAAACCTAACCTTCGAATATCGAGCTGCGATTGTAGAATCAGGGGGTCAATTATGTTTACATATAATTAACCCTCTGATCTTATAATCGCACATACGAACCCTCTGATTTAACAGTCGCAGCTCTATACCCGAAGGTTATAATTTATATGGGGGAAAATCCATATTTCCTTGGAAAACGTAGTCGGCAAGGTATTTTATTCTGAAGGGTAATCAACTAAGGCACACTCTTTTTCTTTTCGCGGAAAAATCAAACCGTAACGTCAATCAATAATTTAATATTGAAATTTGAGAATACCCAGGTACTTGAAGAAACTACGAGGTGAGAAAATAGTGCTTCTTTGTACAAATTATGGAAAGAACAGAGATGTGTTGAAAATAATTACCGAGTCCAGATTGATTCATGATAAAAATGTTCAAGAATTGGATGAAACGATAAGGATTAGTTCACTGAAATATCCATAACAAGAACATCAAATACATATTTTTTCTTGAAACAGAACTGCAAGAAACGAATTACGGACTCCACAAGTAGTCAGACAAAGCTAAGGATATCACGACAAGTGCATACATTCCTGTAGTGTGGACGACGATTCCTGAAGAAAAAAAGAAAAAATCTGCGAAGTTGAGTATTCCAATATTCATTGATCTACCTATACTGAATATGGATTTTCGTTTGTTATTTTCATGATTGAGTTGATAAGTACCTGTTACTTTTTCTGCAAGGGTATGTCTTTTGAATTAATAGTGTCGACTCATCAAACATAAAGCCATCGACGTAGGTTTTGTTTGTATCGGCCCTTTCTAGAAGAGCATTCCGAAAGTTAAATTCATTTTTCAAATATATACAATCAACGGCATCATTTCCACGTTCAGATATGCTAAAAGAACAAAGCTAGGAATTTACTTTGAATTGTATATATAATGTTTTCTTATCACAGAGTCAGTTATACCAACTGTGATTATAATTAGGATATTATTGATATTTCAAGTCAAAAATATGATGTAAAATACATCTATCATAAAAAAGCTGATCAATAATCATGTTTCCGTTTATCAAAATCAGGTATATATTTTTCATTAGTTTCATCCTTATTGCTCATGCATTAGTTCACGAATCTCAGTGGATAACCTATCTTGTCAAGTATGTCAAGAATGAGTTAAAAATATCTCAAGCTGTGTTAATCATTGGCGAAAACCTTGACAATCAAACTAACAAGATCGAGAGCATCCTACGAAAAGTTCAGTCGAATATTCCTAGTCAGGTTATCAGTTTACAGAATGCCACTCTTTCCAGAGCCGGAATGCGAAAATTTCCCCTAGATCTTCAATCCACGACTTTGTTCATCGGAATTCTATTTGTGAAGGACAACCTAGAAAACTCATCATTTTCTGAATCTACACAATTTCTGATCAAGTTGTCAGCTCATCAAGTAAGACCAAAATGTTTGATGATCGTCTTTCCTCGCAAAGAAGGACTTTCCTTCAAGGAATTATTGCAGAACATGTGGTCAAAGAATTTTTTGGATATCACGATCCTCGAGGTAATCGGCAAACAATCGGGAAAGAATTATTTTCCTTGGAATCGTAGTGAAAGCATTACTAAAGTACATCACTTCAATCCCTTCACTGGTATATATGCAAGAGAAAACTACGGAGAGAAAATCAACTTATTTCCCAATAAAATGCGGAATCTGAACGGCTTCCAAATGAAGGTTGGCACCTTCCATTATCCCCCATATGTTGAAGTCAAACGCAATTCAACTGGACACCCGATTTCAATTTCTGGACCAGACGCTTTAGTTGTAAAAGTTCTTTCGAAGGCGATGAATTTCAGAATTTTACAAGTTCCAGCCCAAGAAGAATGGTGGGGTCGCTTGTTATGTGAAAACCCAAACATGGCAAATGGATTCCTCAAACAACTTCGAGACAACGAAATTCGTTTCCTAACTAACCAGGGAATACTGAGATACAATTGTACTCTCGAATACAGTCGAAGTACTGGACTAATACAATATAATGCATTGATACTCAAATCAAAAGAAAATAAACGATCTCTGTCACTCTCAATGAAGTGGCTATACTTAGTTCTACTAATTGTACCTATCTGGCTCATGACTCGCTTGTTGAGATTCGACACTTACTACTGGTCTTTGATAGACATAATACAAGCAATATTGGGATTCACAGTACCGCGAGAACCTCAAAGATCGGCTGAAAAAATTGTGTTTGCCACCGTTCTTATAGCGTTTTCGGTATTCTCATCTACTCTCTTCGCCATATTAACTGACATTAAAATAACTGAAGATACAGATGTGGTAATCGATACATTAGAAGATCTGAATAAGTCGAATCTTATTCCTACAATGCCAGAAATATTTTACAGAGTATTGAAAATAGGAAGTGATCAAATTACGGAAACTTTGTTGAACAAGTCCAGAACTAATGTTAGTCGTGAAGAATGCCAAAATATGCTATTGCAACACGAGAAGGTTGCTTGCATAGATAGAGGAAGCACGTCTGAAATATTCATGCAAAGTCACCTGGATGAAGATGGTCAATGTTCGATGCAACTCGTCAAAGAAACCTTTAGACATTATGAAAAGATTATGATATTTGAGAAAAATTCACCGTTTGCTCGTGCCGCTGATAAGATCCTAATAAAAATACTGGAGTCTGGTCTCGACATTCACTGGCACAAACCTATATCATCTACATCAATGAAATCAGAAAAATCAATATTGAATCAGGAACAAGAATCTGCGAATCTAATTCTTCCACTGCTCATTGTTCTGGCTGCTGGATATGGACTTTCCATTTTAGTTTTTTTGAGCGAATTGTTGAAGGAAAACATCGAAAAAGTTGCATTGAAGTGCATTAGATTACTTCTACCAGGTAGTGGCTTCTAAGCTAATATTCGAAGCAGAAGGAATACAATGTGAAATTGGTTGCAAATACAATTTTGAAGGATTGAATACTAACCATATTGCTGCGATAGTTTCACTCAGGCGAGAAGAATCTCTTATGTCACGATTAATGCAGTAGGAATCATTAAAACAGTGGCAGAAAAGTCATACATACTAAGAAATATCATGCATAATTTTCATTCGCTTAATTTATTTTCTGTGTGAAGCAAATGGAAATTATATACATAATATTTCCGATTATACATGGGAGTATTGTAAAAATTGGAGAAGTATATACAATAAACACAACTAAAACATTATTCTTGCTTATAAGTTGTTGCTTTATTGTCTTATATCACTGTAAACAAATTAGAACCTATTTTGTAAAACGTAATGAAAATTGTGAAAAGCAACTTTCACCTAGCTAGAAATCGCAATATTCACTCACTTTAAGGTTTTTGTCGTGCCAAAAATTAGGTCTCTGAAAAAAAATTTGTCTATGATATTGAGAATTGAAATAACATTATCGATCATATCCTATGAAAATTTTTATTTTCTATCAAAAAATTTTAAATCCACGGAAAATAATAAAATTTATTGAAGCATAACTTACTTCTTCGAGAAAACATTCCTTACAACCCTAATAATAATAAACCCTTATAACCCTAATTCTATAAATAGTCACATAATTTCCAAATACGGGTATTTATTTGAAAAATGTTTCTCTCTTAAAAAATTTGTGTAAGAATTTCAGCCACAGAAAAATTTACGCTGAAAATTGGAAACAGTAGAATTATAGAGAATATTTTTCTCAATAAAAAAAGCCATCATTCATTAAGATTCAACCATTTTTCGAAAATTGGTAAAAGGCGATGATAAAAAGTTCAGTTGCAGTAAGCATTCATCCAAGAATCCACCCATCAATTTTTATGCCTTCTAACCCCGCCGTGGGGTACAATTGTTCACCAACTTTCTCGTTCGCGTAAAAAATTTTCCATATACGCCAATACGGTTCATTTATACCTGAAACGTTACGTTTTTTAATAACGAAGTGAATGGCATGAGATAAATTCAAATCTATTAAACATGCATTGATGAAAACATAGTTTAAAGGGCGAAAAGTGTCGAAAACATGCAAAAATGAGCAGAGATTGAATTTGTGGTGGGTTTCATTTGTACCCTAGTGCGGGGTTATATGTTTAAAATTAATTTTAAGGTTCAACATTTTTTCATTGAAAATAATGTTTTGTATTTGAAATAATATCAGTGGTAATATTTTTTTCATTCTTGAAATCATAGAAAAACTATTTTTTTCCGAGATCTGATATTCGGCACGGCAACTACCTTAAGGCGCTGCAAACGAGTCGGTTTCACTTGATCCACTATACGTCTAGAAGCATGAATATTTTTACTACATAATTGAAAGGCAATTACAGTGTTTTGGACAGAGAGCTTCTTCCTGGAAACGTTCTTGTTTTTTTTTTGTAATTGAAAATGTTTTTTTTTTACGCCTCAAACCGACAACACTCTGACTATTGCTGCCTGTTTCAGGTGCAACAAAACCATTTTTGATATCCAAAGAAAAAAACAAGAACATCTTCTGGAAGAAGCTCTCGATCCAAAACGGTATATTTGCCTTTAGATTATGTGGCGAAAATATTACGTTGAACAATTAATCCTTTTAGACGTATAAGGGATCAAGCAAAATCGACTTGTTTGAAGCGCCTTAAAGGGGTATGTGAGTGAATCAAGCAAAAAAGAAAGTGCGAAATTCATGGGTGGACTGAAAGTGACCTAAAAAATCTAAAAATGCGCGATTGAAAAAAATATTTATTCACTTTGTTGACAATCCATACCAATCATGAAAGTTGAAAAAAAAAAATGAAAAATTGGCTTACTTACAGCACTTTTTTCACTTCTAACTATTTTCTCGTTTCCTCCTTCACGGTAGTCACACCTTGAGTCGCAAAAGTGGTATGAAAAATGAACATTTCTTTTGTAATCGGGTCGCTGGTTACTGTGATAGAACCGTATTTTTTTAGGTAATCTCTGTGAGTTTGAAGAAATTCGAAGCATCGGATCGTTTGTTATCGTGGCTACCGTTACATAAAAAAACAACGAGAAAAGCGGTTTAAACTTCTGATGAATAGAAAATGTCATCGCTTTATAAAATTTGAAGTTACTTGTATTGTGCGTAATTTTGAATATTTTTGTATGATACATGGCTTGTAAAACTTGTTAAGTATTGTCAAATAATAAAGTGAAAAAAAAACATAAATTTTATCTACGTACATCCTTTATGAACCGAAATGTATCTAGATGGTGTCGGAGTCGTGACTTTCGCTAATTTTCAAATAAAAATTATTCATAATTTTTGAAAATATGGTCTGAACCAGAGTTAAATACGTGAGCATAAGGAGCTTTAAAATGAAGCATTCAAAATGCTATTGGTTAAATCACTGTTAAAAATGTTACTCTCTAAAGGACATGAAATTGTGAACTAATAACTTCTGTGTGTAAGTTTGCAACAATAAATTCCTGTAAAACTAATCCATAGGTTTATTAATGTTTTTATATATACTTCACTTGCTTCTATGTAAATTCATCGATAGTTTCACTTATTTGCATTTTTTTCACTCTTGCGGGGTCTGAAATTGAATGATAAATAAATGAAATTTTAAAAATCTGTTCTTGAAAAAAAATGTTGAAGTAGATTTTCAAGTAGATAGAGTTGAATTTTTTTGCATGGAAACAAAACAAGATTTAATAGAGTTGACATGATAACCATTTCCCGTGTGGTGGGTAAATCTTAACACGTGAAGTTCATTTTTGTTACAGGTAAAGATTACTCTGAAATCGCTGTAAAGATTACAATTTATTTTTTATGTGTTTAGGGCATTTCAAATGATTTCAAAGGATTACAAGAGATTCTATGGATTTCAAATGATTTAAAGAGATTTCAACAATGTCAAGTAGTTACATAGTACAACTTTCGAGATAATCTCAATTTTTCCAAGGGACTTGACAAGATTTTAAGGTATTTCAAGGGATTTTAGAAGATTCAGAGGGATTTTGAGAAATTTCGAGATGATTTAAATGAAGTCATGGCATAATAAAGGATTTTCAAATGAAATTCAGACATACCGAAGTATTTGAATGAATTTTAAAGGATGCAAAAGGATTTTAATGAGATTTCGAAGATTTCGAAGTGTTTGAGGGGATTTTAAAAGATTAGCAAAGATTTCAAATGATTTTAGGAAATTTCAACGGAGTTGAAGAGATTTAAAATGATTCAGAAGTATATCCACGGATTCCAGAGGATTCTAAAAGATGTAACTGCATTTCAAAGGATTCTTCAACATTATAATAGGTTTGAAAGGATTTCAATTAGTTCAACCAATCAAACCCATTTCTAGAGATTTTGAAGTTTTCAAGCGATTTCCAAGATTTTGAAATATCTAGATGTAAAATTCAAAGGATTACATTTAAGGTTTGAATAATGGTGAACTTCTCGACTCTATATTTATTGCGCCCGGTGAGTGGCCATCCTGTAATTGTAAATGTTAGCCAACTAGCCGACTATGCAAATGGCTTATTATATATAGGAAGGATTGACTTTTTATTTTTTTCCCATATAAAAATAATAATAAAAAATTCTTCGATTCCTACAATAGGTAAGGAAAAGTGAAAAAAATATTATGTGTTGTTTTTCAGTGTTTTTTATTCACGACAGTTGCATATGAAATTACAATCTTCACAAGCATTACAGAGGAACTAAAACAAAGTTCTTATTTTTCCAATCTTTCGTTTTATGTTTTTTTCATTTGTTGCAGGGTGGATTCAATACAAATTCAAACGCGCTTGAAACTTTGGATTTTTCGACAAAAAATTGATCCAAAAGTGATCTCGAATCCTCGAAATTCGATTAATTTAAATAAGTCGAATTCCGATGATTCGACTTGGCTTTTAGATCAATTAAAAAAAAAAAGTGATTTTTATTTCCAAAATTGCCTTAATTCAAGGAAATCAAGCCGGTTTCATGTACAGTTAGATTTTTTCCTATTTTGACATATATACGGCCTCGAGTAATAAGAATTTCAAAAATCTCTTTAAAAAATGTACAGAATAGGCTAATTTGATTCTCTCTCCAGGATATGAAAATGTTCTCTCATTTTGCAAGATAAATAAATATGTATAGTAGAACGGGGCGAGGCAGCCAAGACGCCACATTTGGGCGTGCAGAGCACTTGTTCGAAATGATATCAAAAAGTATATGGTGTCGTTAGAAAGCTCGATTATTTGGCTACAAAATTGTCTCGTGGCATTTTGGCGTGGCTCGCCCATTACAGTTTTTACAACCGTTTTCCAGAGATGCTATGTTTTTGCTCGACTGTAAAAACGCGGGGCGAGGCAGCCAACAATTTCAGCAGTTATAAGGCGGCACACAAAGTTTTAATACACAGGCATATAATAACATATGAGTCCTTCATTAGGTCCAAAATGATATATAAAAATGAAAAACAACGTTCCTTGTTTTCTTTAAAAAATTTAATGGAACTCAAAACAAAAACCAAAAAAAAATTTGGAAAAAGTCGGAAAAATTAATGTGTCATCTTCGTTGCTGCTATCCGAGGTTTCATAAGGAGTTTATACCTTATTCGGGCAGCCTCGTCGAGGGCCGTCACAAGCAATTCGCTTTTTAGCCATCTTGGCATAATCTGCCGTTTGCTGGCTACCTGGGCCCACATGTGCTTTTTTCCACAAAAATTTCACACAAAAAAACTATTTTGAATATCGAAGAAACGACCATTCCATCTTATTAAGCACAAAATTCTATTGCGGAAAATATACTGTACACCTGTACACGAAGGATAAACAAACGTAAATCACGAAATATTCCTTCTGCTAGTAGGTTTTCACACATGAAGCTAGTTTTCTCAAACTGTGACTGTCACGACACTCACTAACCTAACCGACCTTACAGTACAAAGGCGCGCGACTTCAATGAACGCTGGGGAAATAAGACGAAATTGGCTACCTCGCCCCACTGGATGCCTCGCCCAGTTCTACTCTAATATGTAGGATGACGTGTCATTTTATAAAAAATATTGGCAAAAATAGAATTATCTTTCAAATTTGAACTATATACAATCGCCAGTATAAAATTAACAACTTTAGCACGTATTTTGAATAGTGTGAATAATTCTTATCATCGAGTTTTCAACTAAAATAGCTTTTTTTGCAGCTGGTTTGTTTTGGTATTCCCGTTGTCATACAAGTGAGTGATGTTTGTAAGGATTGTAATTTAATATGTAATTATCTTACGTATAAAAGCACTGAAAAACAAGATATATTATTTTGTTGTACTTTTCCTTGCCTATTCTAGGAATCGGGATTTTTTAAATTCAAGATTTGCTTACTAAGGAACTTATTTGGATATAACACGTTTGTTCCGTAAGACTGCTTCGAACCAGGTCGCTAATCAATCTCTCTAGCAATCAACCCAAGCGAAGAGTTTTACAAAAGTCACCATGTGTCACAGATCATACAAGAATACAAAAACTTTCAGACAATTACATTATAAGAACCATACTCTACACTCTAATCACATCTACTAAGTAAAGCTTTCCACGCAAGCACATTAGTATTCAAGGTCTTTCGTTTCAAGCATCTCTCACTCCAATGGCAGTTTCCATCACACATTTAGAATAAGCATGAAATAAAGTAAATGTGTCTTATCCTCGAAGGGGGGGGGGGGGATATGAAAACACTTAATATTTCACGCAAATTTTAAAAACATATTGCCATTCTTTAATTATCTGCCCTCCGTATCTCACGTTTTCGAATTTTTAATTTCTTGATTACCATTTTTTATTTTGTGTCGTATGCTCAAGGGAGACGGGAGGGGGTTCAGAGAATACGAAAACACTGGAAAGTAAGGTAAGAATTAAAAAACAGATTTTCATTTTTTTTATTGGACTGCTTTTCCGTATCATATTTTCAGATTTATAACTTTTTATTTTTGCTCTTTTGATGGTTCTTATGCTCATTACGAAATAAGAAACGAATTAAAATTATTATTCTAAGTGAATAAATGTAGGGCAATAACATTTTAGGACTTTAGGTTGATTCTAAAATACGAACTTAGTGTTACATAATTAAATTTTTTACACACAGATTATAGATACACACGCATTGAAAAAATGTTAAAAGGTTGTTATTATATTTCAGTGGGTAAGTGAATAAATAGGCCTTCAAATGAATAAGAAAAACAATGTTTTTTTAATTGCAAAAACTGAGGGGGCGAGATTTGGATTTGCAACCTTTCGCCTAGTCAGGATCGTTAGGGCTGGGCTACGAGAGCCGTTGGAAGATTTTTTGTTATTATCCATATTAACAGCTTGATAGTTTTTGAAGTAATTTTTCTCGAAACTGGTTTTCTTAATCACTTTCTTGCGCATCTTGCCGCTAGGGTAAACAAGTCTCATCGTAATAAACTGTTAAAAAAAATACAAATCAAAACAAAAAGAAATACGTTTGGAATTTCACTTAGCAGCAACCTTAGTTTATTGAGTTGAAAAAGTCATTAATGACGTTAGCCCTGAAATATTGAGAAAATGGGTTAGTTTTACGGTAAATTCAGTAAAGGTAGATAGTTTATTCAAAAAAATTACAGGCGAAGGTGAGATTACATTCGAATGCGACAGTGAAAATGTATTATCACAATAGGTTTCCACATCATGGTTTCCTTTTCAAAATAAAATGCCTCACCAACTGCGTTTTTCCAGGAAATACGAATAATTCCCATCTATAAAATCTGACCTTCGGAGAATAAGCTGTGATCATAAAATCATCACAGTTGCAGCTCGATATTCGAAGGTTAGAGCTTATGTGGGGGAGCAATCCATATTTGCTTGCAAAAAGCAGTCGGAAAAGTATTTTATTTGAAAAGAAAACAAACGAGAGCACACTGTTGTTTTTTTCTCGCAAAAATGAAACAATAACATTAATCTTTGATATTGAAATTTGCGAATACCCGAGTGTTTGAAGAAACAATGAGGTAAGAATTTACATGAAACTTATGAAAACAGTAGATATATTTCAAATAATTCACAAGTCCAGATCGATTTATCATGAAAAATATTTGAAAAAATGGATATAACATTAGGGATAAGTTTACTAAAATGTACTTGAATAATGAAAATATGTAATTCTGTATATCAAATGAATTAAAAACCATCAACTAAATTTCCAAAAGTCTAAAAAATAAGGCAAAATGAAGACCTTTTTTGAACCGGAACTACGGGACAGAAACTACCAACCCCATAAGTAGTCAGACGAAGCTAAAGTTATTACGGCAACTGTATACTCTTTCAGAAAATTTCTCCGCATGCTCAAACAACTAAGTGTATCTCCCTCAAGTTCTTGGAGTCTGGGTGATGATTCCAGAAAATTAAAGTGTCAATTCAGTGAACGTAACTCCATCCGCATAGCTTTTGTTTGCACATGTTACTTTCCAAAAGAGCATCCCCAACGTAAAATTTATTTTTGAAATGGATATAATCAACCTTGATAATAAAGGCACGACCTTGTAGAAATGTGTCGAAATAGTCTCCAATGACCAGCCAAATCAATAAAAATTCATGCAAGTATAATTTAAACTTTTTCGATACGTTTTGGCATCATACCTGATTTTGTGATGGTAAAAATCATCAAAGAAATGTATACAAAAAAAAAACTCACTCAAAGAGTAAAAGCTATAAATAATATGAAACACTTATGAAATGTTTAAAATAAAACAAAGCTTGAATTATGAACGGAGGACAAAACCATTAACGAGTTTTTGACGGACACAGCAATCTCCACGTTCGTATATGCTAAAATAACAAGGCTAAGAAATCACTTAAAATTATATACTTTATATTTCAAGTCAAAAATATATTGTAACATACATCTATCATCAAAAAAAGCTGATGGTGATTATGTATCCGAATATCAAAATCAGGCACATATGATTTTAAGTTTCATTCTCATTGTTCATGCATTAGTTCACGAATATAAATGGATCGATTATCTTATCAAGTTCATCAAGAGTGATTTAAGAATTCCTCAAGCTGTGTTTATCATTGGCGTCAACCTTGACAATGAAACCATCAAGATTGCGAGTACCTTACGAAAAGTTCAGTCGCATGTTCCTAGTCAGCTTATCAGTTTATAGAATGCCACTCTTTCCAGAGCTGGAATTCTGATGCAGGAAAAGGTTTCTCAAGATCTGCAATCTGCTACTTTGTTCATCGCGATTCTGCTTGTAGAAAACAACCTAGAAAACACATCTTTCATTGAATTAACACAATTTATTTTGAGGTTATCATCCATCTCGAGTACTCACTCCTGAAGGCTCAGATGAAGTAGGCACAAGAGAAAAACTTGCGCGAACAGCGACATCAATCGATGTCGTTTGAGCTGATGTTTGCTTTCCTCAAATCGTCTGGAATGCAGTTGGGCACGAAGGGTTTCATTTTGGGGTACCAAGACGGTGTCCTTTCCGCATTAGCATACCGTCGCCACATTTTGAGCCAATACATTCACGATGATAGCTTTAGAGCGTGCTATACACGGAGAAAAATGGAAGGTCTGTTTGGCCATCTAGATGTGCGGACCGACTTTATTGCAGGGCCAACTATAGGACAGCCCTTGAATATGGCTAAAGCGACTATCTCTAGAAGGTTGAAACAAGAGGTTCAAATCGATCATATCAAAGTGTTGACTCGATCATTTCGGACGGTCGAATCGGTCATCTGAAGAAAGCTGACCTGGTCATGCTGAAGGGTCGATATGATTGTCTCTAGACAGACCACTCGATGGTCTCAAATGGTCATTAGAGTATCCCGGAATTTCAAAATGGATATTTTAAGAGGGCAAATTCGATTATTGCAGAGGGTCGATTCAAAAATCTGATATGGTTAAAATTACTATTTCTAAGAGCCAAATATATGTTTTTATATTATTTTTGAAAATTAATAAAAAAATTTGATTTCATTGTTTAATCTGGACTAGTAGGAAGGTCTACTATGGAAACAGTGGGGTGTCCTTTATCAATTGATTTATAGCAAGCATTCTGATAATAATCTTCAACAAAAAATTACTAATTTGTAATATTAAATCGTAACAAAAGAAATTAGTAAGAAAAAATTCTTTATGAATTTAATTTTCAACGTTTCTTCTGTGAATTAGTAGTTTTACTGAAGATTTGTACGGAAATGCTTCTGACTATTTATCAATTGATAAAAGTCATCGCACTATGTAATTAGTATAATTCCATAGTAATTCAGATGTAGAGTATAACATATTCTATAGCGTATTCAAAAACAATATATGGATTGAAAAAATGATAAACCCTCACGTAACCTTGAAATTAAACAAAATATTTAAATTAATGATGAATAGGTTAAAGTTCGCTAAAAATTGTGATTATAAATGCACAGTTTTATTTTTAGAATTAGGAGCATAAATATAAATATAACTTATATGATAAAACAGTCACTGCTATATTTAATATATATCTATGGAGATCCCTTCATAAATCACAATTTCATTACAGCCTTTGTTAAAGCTAAATCTAGAATGTAATACAATTACGGTCGAACATTGTACATATAACACAGAATAAAATATTAATAATTATATAATATTTAACGCACTTAAACAGCGAACGCTCACAACTTTCGCTTGCCTGACGATTTCCTTGTGTGTGATCTGTCTCATAAATATTCCCTAGAAAAAGTAAATAATCAGTAATGACGTTTCTACCATGAAAAATGAATTTTCAACAAAAGAGTGAAGATTTTAAGCTAGAAAGTCGAATGTTTTTGGAAGCGGTGGACTTTTGTATCGGAGAAGATGAATCTTTAACAAAAAAGATAATTTTTAATCAAGAAAGATCAATTTTGAACAAGACTCTCAACCGAAAAGTTGAACCATCAACAAACAAGAATAATTTACTACCCAGAATGACGAATTTTCAACGAAATATATGTATGAATTTTACATCAAATAAATTAACTTTCAAGCAATAATTTAAATTTTTAACAAAGATTCACAGAAAAAAATTGGAATCTTTACAGCGATTTCCGAGTAATTTTTACCTGTTACAAAAATCCACTTCTGTTATATCTTCTGTATCAGTTTTTTACCCGAAAAGACGAATTTTCAACAAAA
The DNA here is from genome assembly GCA_932178445.1 of Andricus quercusramuli. Taxonomy (NCBI): domain Eukaryota; kingdom Metazoa; phylum Arthropoda; class Insecta; order Hymenoptera; family Cynipidae; genus Andricus; species Andricus quercusramuli. The sequence continues at coordinate 648,547 of CAKNXH010000039.1, read as the reverse complement.
TACATGAATTTTCTATCAAACAGTTGCAATTTCTAACTTATACAGTATAAAGAATACAGGTTCAGCCAAAAATGGTATATTTGAATTTTCAGACAAAAACTATTTGAAATTACATTACACTCTCACGAATGAGAATGCAAAAATAACTTTTGACGGCAAAAAAATAACAATTATCAACAAGATTGTTAAAAGTGCAAACAAAAAGATGAATTTTCGACCAGAAGTTTAATGTTCTACCAAAAAAGATTAATTTTGACCAAACATGGAACGAATTTGAATCAAAATAGTTGAATTTTCACCTAATGAAAAGAACCTTCAACTAAAAAAATGATTTTTTGACAAATTAGTTGAATTTTCGATAAAAAAGAATGACTTCTCAGCAATATAGTTGCATTTTCAACAAAATAATATAATTTTCAATCAATTGAAATAAATTCAGAACGAAAACTATAATAATAGCCTTTTCAATTTCAAAAAAAAAACGTATACCCTTTGAGAATTGACTAGAAGGCTTTAAAAAAGTCGTATTAGTCGTTTAAAATTATAAAGGAAGTTATGAATCGCACAAGATCTCAAGTCTGAATATATTGCATTCTCAACAAAATAGTTGAACTTTAACCAAAACAGACGAATTTTCAACCCCAAGTCATATTTTCAACAAGAGAGCTGAGTTTTAAATTTCAAAAGTCTAATTTTTCAGAAAACAGTTGAATTTTTAGCCCGAAAGATCAATTTTCAATCAATTAATTGAATTGAATAAAAAATAATTCTAACCAAACAGTTGCATTTGCAAGCAAATAGCTGGAAACTTTCAAGCAAAAGAGATGAATTTTTAAAAATGTAATTCAAGTTTTAGCCAAATATTTAAATTACAAACTACAAAATGAATTTCCAACCAAATGATCGAATATTCCAAACAAAATGATTAAACTTTAACCAAATAGTTGCATTTTCGAGCAAAAAAAAACTAGAATTTTCAATAAAAAGATCATTTTCAACTAAATATTAGAATTTCATAACAAATAATTTACAATCAAACAGTTGCATTAACAGCCGCATACTTGAACTTGCAATCAAAAGAGATAAATTTTCAAGAAGAAACCTAATTTTCAACAACATGGTCGAATTTTCAAATAAAATAGATTAAACCTCAACGAAAAATAATAATTTTAACGAAACAATTTCTTTTACAAGTAACTTAAATTTTCAACAAAAAGTCATTTTAAATGAAAAAATATAAATTTCTAACCAAATAGTGAATTTTATAAATAATAATAATTGGTGACCAAACAGTAGCATCAACAACAAATAAATTTAATTTTTAAACAGAAGAGGCGAATATTGAAGAAAAAAATTAATTTTCAACCAGAATCCTTCGGGAATGGTCGAAATGACTGAAAAAAAAGATGCGCGTATTCACCATACCGAAAGGGATACCTTAGTTATCCCTGATAGTGAGTCTGGTGTTCTTATAATCGTCAGACTGGCCATAAAATAAGAGTCTTTCCGACTATGTGGAAAAAATATTGGAAGGACCGTTCGACCATATAGAAGGACTGACTGGCTCTGTAAATTTTGACTTTCTAACTTTGACCATCCATTTTTCTCCGTGTACACACCGCGTGCACGGAGGACACATACTAACTGCTTGTCCAACTCACACAGGAAGGATGTATTTCTAAAGGCACCGTTAGTAAATTAATGATGGCTGGCGTTGGGTAGCGATGAAGAAACGTATTTTAGAATATAAATTCAATAAAATAAATATGCCATGATTACAAAGTTGAAAAAAAATCGATATTTTAAAGGGCAAGTCTAGATTCAACTAATTTACTTTAATCATGATATAACTTGATCTAATTCAACTACAATCCGTTTTCCAACCCACGATCAAACTCATATATCACGTAAAAATATTTTGATAGTTTTGCAAACTTAGCTCAGATGTAGGCTTCGGAAGCTCAGACCACGATCCTTCTCCGGAAGATCGAGACGAGAAAATTACTTCAATTTACAATTGAACCATGATGTAACAAAAATTGGGCACTCTTCATGGATATTTTATCACTACACTTTATTTGTTCTCAGAAGTGGGAAGCTCTGAGAATGCTTCATACAAGATGATAGCTTAATCAGGGGCCATGAAATTCCATCTGACGTCACATTAGCAGCCAGATAACCACGATACAAAAAAAAGTCAGTGAGATTATAAAGAAGAAAATAGCTTTTGATTGGCCAAATACTCCCAAAATTCTTCGCGCAAAGTGGTCGTGTGATTAACTCACTATGAAACTGACGAGAAAAAATACTAGCGAGGCTAGAAAGTAAGGCATAGCGATCAATGATTGACTTACTGTCACCATAGTAAACAGTGAGACATAAATCCAGAATCATGCGAAACAGCAAATAGACTGCCATCGCACTGGAGCTGCAAGTCGAGGCAGTAATGATGAGAAGAATAGAGGCTTAATTAAGTTCATACCAGCCATAAGTTGCAAGCATAAAGATTAACATTCTCTCGCAAGGAGAACATCACAGGAAGAAAATGCATGGAAAACCCCGGCTACAGAACTCATCAATCAATTTTCAATAGAGAAAGGAAACTTGCAACCAAAACAGTGAAACTATGAACCAGAAATACAACCCCAAGCAAAGCAACAAACCCTTAACTAGGAAAATGTACTGTCAACAAAGCTGTCCAAACCTCAACCGAGCAAATAAACCCTCTAACAAATAAATGCGGAGAATTTATTGTGACATCGCTGTTCTTAAGTTGTAAATTCGAGCACCAGTTACCAACATAATCCAAAACTCGATCAGAAGGGGCACTCAACTATAACGTCGACATACAGAAGCGCTCGCAAGAAGATAATGTTGCAGAGATTACACAAATTGAACCATTCAGACAACTCGAGTTTGTCAAAATATGTCTTATATAAAAAAATAATCAATATGACTGGTGCGTGTCAAGAATGATCAAGTCCGAAAGTCAACTTCTACGATTGCGATAAACCAGCTCATAAAGGACAGAAGCTAACTCCGCGACACCACCATCATGCATGTACTCATGAATTCATAACCGACTTCACAATGTCTGCTTGTTTACACGGAAGAGATGGGAGTCTCGAAGACCACGTGGTCTAACTCATTGAAAGTCAGACTTTATTCTGCGGTTGAACCGTTGTTTGATTCGAAATTTCGTTAAACGAACAGTGTCATTTTTAACAATAAGAATTAATACAATACAGAAATAATACAGAAATCAGTTTGTCCTGTGAGTTATATTTCCATGCTTCCCCGTAGACTCACTATCTGGCTCGAAGGACCAAAGTATTAGTAAATGAATGACGGCTGGCGTCGGGTAGCCAGGAAGAACCGTATTGTCAATTCAAATTCAATTAAATGAAGATAATGAAATCGCAGAGTTCAAAGACAATTGACATTTTGAAGGGCAAGTCGGGATTCTACTAATTTACTTCAATCATAATCTGATTTGATCTAATTCAACTATGGTCCGAATTTTAACCCGCGGTTAAACTCATACATCCCATATAAACAATATTCAGTTTTGTAAACTTAGCCCAGATGTGGGCTTGAATTGATAGTTTTGAAATTCATTACTGTGTGACTTGACAAATTTATCATTCATAAAGAAAAGTGAAGACTTGCCAGTTTGGTTATCCTGAAATTATCTACGTGAACAATTTTTTAATATCCAAAATAACAGTTGGTCGACTCCATCAACTTGGAATTTATAAATAAATTTGCAGGGGGCTTAATTTGGAAATTTCAGAATTCGAAATTGACGGCTTTGGAATTTATTGCTCGGTGATTTGATAAATTTATAAATTATAAAAAACGTGAACACTTGCCAGTTCTGTAATATTGGAATTATCAGTGTGGAAAATTTTGTAGCATCGCAATTAATAGTTGGGCGACTTGATAAACTTGAAATTTATAAATAATTTTGCAGAAGGCCTAATTTGAGAATTTCAGAATTCGAATTTGATGTTTTAAAAATTTATTGTTGAATGACTTGATAAATTCATAATTTCAAAATTTTCAAATTATAATTTCAAGGTTATTATTTCAAACTGGGTACAAATTTACATACTATCATAAATTAGTTTATATATAAAATTGGCGCATTCGAAAATGCTGTCTGCAAAAACTATTCCAATATTTTGTCGTCTTTTTTATTCACATTTTCTATTTTAATTTCTGAATTGGAAACTGCCTTATCTTTGGCTGAGACTCGAAGCCTGGACTCGCGGTCGATAAGGAAGGGCGCCCCGATTTCGCGAGTGGTAATGTGTGGTTCAGACTTAAGTGCATCGGAGCGCGAATTTGACAGCTGGTTTGCATGCCATGTTTACTTTGCTGCTTACAACTACAGTCTTATGGTCTTCACATACACATGACATCTCGATTTTGTACCCTTTTTTCTCCATTTCGTGACGTATTTCGCAAAATTGAGGTTAACCATCATCAAGTTGTGGGTCTTCGGATATATGATGACGTCTGAAAATGCTTCTGTGATGTCAGAATTGTGAGTAAAAAAATAAATTTGCGAACGGTTCTCGCCGTTCAAATGCTGTCTTTTGCTGTCCGCAGATTTCTCCGTTTCGAAGAATTTATAATTTCCAAGTTGGATTTAACCAACACTCTCAAAGTAAAATGTTACCTGGAAGCTTAACGGAAAACCTAAAAATGTTAAAGTTATTGGATGCAATTGGAGTTTTAAATACAAGAAAAATTCTGAAGGTGTTGTAACTAATAAGAAGCCAGTTTAGTTGCACAAGGTTCTTGTCAAAAATTCGAGGTCAAATACGATGAAGATTTTGCACCGGTCGTAACGCAGAACACTTTTTGGAGATTGTTAGCCATCGCGGGAAAGCGGAAGATGCTCCTGTATCACTACGATGTGATAACAGCTTTTCTGAACGTTGACTTGAAGGGAAGAGTTTTCATGAAGCAACCAGAAGAATTTGTAGTTCCAGGTAAGGAATATATGGTATGTGAATTAAATAAATATTTATAAGATATTAAGCAAGCTGCTGAAGTTTAGAATGAGAAGCTTCATAATACTTGAGAAGAAAATGGTTCCATTCAAGGAAAAGCTAATCCTTATTTATACATAAAGGCTACAGACAGGGGAAGAATTTATCTCATTGGTTATGTCGATGATATGATCATTGCAAACAAACAAGAAGATCAGACACTTAAAACAGGTTAAGCATTAGGACATTTTTATGTAACTAATTTAGGTAAATTGCGTCATTATCTCGGGATTCGAGTTGATTAAGATGAGGAAGGATTTTTCAGAATGAGTCAACCTTAACACATCGAAAGTATGCTGAAATCAACTGAACCGGAAGACGCGAAGGAATCGAAGATTCCACTAGATGCAGAATATGTCAGAGCAAGGGAAAGCGAAGACTCTATTCACGTTAATCACTTTTATCGACAGCTCATAAAAAAGCTCTTGCATATAGCTATCAAAAAAAGGCTAGATTCCATATCTTAAAAAATGTGTCTATTAGGGAGTCATCGTGGCTCAGATTGTATCGTTATTGTCTTATGTTCCAAAACTGCAGCCTTGGCAGCCACAACGGCGCGATTTCGATTCCCGGAGTAGAAAGCCAGGCCGGATGTGTTTTCAAAAACATCAAGGAAACGAAAGGGTTGAAACTGTATCTTGGAAACCTCAAGAACAGCGATGAAGCTTCACTGATTGGATATGCAGATGCTGATTAGGCTCAAAACAGAGCTGATAGAAAATCGAAGTGTGGATACTTATTTAAATTTATAGGGAGAAAAATGAGCTTGGCGTGTCAGAAGCAAGACTGTGTTGCTCTATCGTCAACAGAAACAGAGTATATTGCACTTGCAGAAGCTTGCCGAGAAGGTATTTGGTTGCAAAAACTACCAAAAATTTTGGAGAATAGCAACATTCGTCAACGAAGACATTAGAGGATAAGCAAGGTGCCTGAAGTCATCAGCGAATAAGAAGCTCAGCAGCCGAACAAAACACATTTCTACAAAGTATCATCATCATCGTGTAAGAAGAGGCATCAGGAAATTATCGTTGGCGAAGGGTGTTGGAGTACCACGATTATTAGTCACTTTTTATTAGCATATAAGTGGGGGAGAGATTAGCTCATCAGGTCATATTTTTTCTCATTAATTCTCAGGTCAAATTTCATTAATAACCTTTTCTAAGAATTATAAAATATAAACAGAATCAATGTGAATTGCTTCGTTACATTCACATTCTCATAAGAAGGTATTGATCTGATCTGAAACTTGACTTAGTCGGTTTTTATCAAATCTCCACGTTTTGAGACCCCCTGAGCTAGAAAGAACGATTATTACCAAGGTGTTTGTCTGTCTGCAGTCTGTAGTATGTCTGTAGCCTGTTTGTAGTATGTCTGTAGATACGATAAATTTTGAAAAAATTATCAGATTGGATTGAGCTTTGGCACATTTTTCAAGCCCTAAAAGAATAGAACAAGTTCTTCAGCCAGCTATTTTTGATAGAAATTCAAAAAGTTAGAGCATTTTCAAAATTCTTGAAATTATTTTTTGTAACTCAAGAATTCTATGTACGGAAATTTTCTAGTACCAGAAACGGAATTTCCGATTTTTTGGTAGCATTTTCAGTAAGATAAACCGAAACTGCTTCTTGCACAATCAATCGTTTTTCTTGGGACTTCAAAAAAGTGTGTGGGTATTGTAATGAGAATTTGTTTCTCAAGGCTGATAGAGCCTTAAGTATATAAACTTCCTTTTTATTCTAAAATACAAACAAATTTAACAATCACTCGATGCGTAAAGGATTTGTGTATTTCATAATATTTATAAGTAAATTTCTTTTTTTTATCTAAGCAAAGCACGATGATTTTTCACCACTTTATCTCTAGTTTATATATGATATTCTGAGCCACTTGCACATTGAATGCTAAACGCATGTGTCATCTGTACAATTTTACATCACTTTTTTATCTGCGAAAAATGAACATTCTAGTCCAATTTTAAATCCTACCACTTTTACCTTTTGAAATACATTCACTGATCAAAAATAAACTAAATTTTTTCACGCCTATCATTACTCTTTTTGAGTTCTCTTCCATAATGTATTGTAACCTGCTGCCTTTATTTCACTAATAAACAACCTGCAACATGGCGGCTGCGGCCTTCAATTAGGCATAAACAATTCCGTAGCTCCTCATATCCAGTTTATGATACATATACAAGTATATTAGTGGAACCCTTTCATTTTACAGTTGCAGATCGATATCTGGAGGTGAGAATTTATGTGGGAAAAAATTCATACTTTCTTGGAAAACGCAGTTGACCAGGTATTTTATTTTGAAAAGAAAACTAACGAAGAAGGCACACTCTCCTTCTTTTGTCGCCAAAATCAAACAACAACGTTAATCAATCACTGGACATTAGTATTTCTGGATTTCCTAATTCATTGAAGAAACTAAGAGGTGAGCAAATAGTATTTCTTCGTAAAAATTATGAAAGCGATAGAGATATATTGAAATTAGTCAACAAGTCCAGACTGATTTATTATTTAAAATATTTGAGAAATATATGAAACAATGAGGATCAGTTGACTGAAATTAACTTAAACGAGAACAATATAGAATTCTGTATATCAAGCAATTTCTAGAATGAGAACTAAATCTTCAAAAGTCTAATAAATTATGTAAAATAAATATGTTTTCTTAAATCAGAACTCTGGGACAAAAACTACCAACTCCACAAGTAGTCAGATGAAGCTAAGGATATTGTGAAGTTGTATAGTATTTGACAAAAATTAACGGCATGTTCAAGCTACTAAGTGTATCTTGATAAAATTCATGGAGTGCGGGCGACGATTCCAAAAAAGAAAAAGAACAAATATTTGAAGCTAAGTATTCCAATACTCATCATGTTACGTATACTAGATGTGCATTCTCGCATGATCAAACAACTAAGTGCATCTTAATAATGTTCCTGGAGTGTGGGTGACAATTCAGGAAAAGAAAAAAAAAATCTGCGGGTATTCCAATACTCATCGAGCTACCTTTGCTGAAGGTGGATTTTCGTTTGTTATTATCATAATCGAGATGATAAGTGCCTGTTACTTATTCTCTAAGGGTATGTCTTTTAAATAAATAGTGCGATACAACAATGGAATAAATCCATTGACGTGATTTTTGTTTTCACCGGCCCTTTCTTGAAGAGCGTTTGGAAAGTAAAATTCATTTCTCAAAATAAATCCAATCAACAGCGCAATTTCCACTTTTAGATATGATTAAAGAACAAGGCTAGGAAATTACTTTGAATTGTATATAAAATGTTTTCTTATCGCAAAATCTGAGAAGAATTGTCTGCAGTCGACCCTTATAGGATAGTCAGTTATACCATATGTGTTTATAATTAGGATATACTTCATATTTCAATCCTAAAATGTATTACAGGGTTCATGTATCATAAAAGAGCTGTTTCATGATTATGTTTCCGAACCTCAGAATCAGGCATATATATTTCTTAAGTTCCATCCTTATTGCCCATGCATCAGTTTATGAATCTCAATGGATCACCCATCTTGTCAAGTACATCAAGAATGATTTAAAAATATCTCAAACTGTAATTATCATTGACGACAACTTCGACAATCAAGCTACCAGAATCAAGAGTATCCTACGAAAAGTTCAGTCAAATATTCCTAGTCAGGTTATCAGTTTACAGAATGCCACTCTTTCTAGAATCAGAATGCGAAAATTTCCTCAAGATCTTCAATCCACGACTTTGTTCATCGCAATTCTATTTGTAAAGGACAATCTAGAAAACTCATCGTTTTCTCAATCAACACAATTTCTGATCAAGTTGTCAACTCATCAAGCAAGACCAAAATGTCTGATGATCGCCTTTCCTCGCAAGGAAGGGTTTACGTTCAAAGAATTATTACAGAAGATGTGGTCAAAGAATTTCTTGGATATCACGATCCTCGAGGTAATCAGCAAACGATCGGGAAACAATCATTCTCTTTCGAATCGTAGTGGAAGCATTACTAAAGTACATCACTTCAATCCCTTCACTGGTATCCATGTAAGAGAAAACTACGGAGAGAAAATCAAGTTATTTCCCAATACATTGCGGGATCTCAAAGGCTTCCAAATGAAGGTTGGCTCCTTCAATTATCCCCCGAATGTTGAAGTCAAACGCAATTCAACTGGACACCCGATTTCAATTTCTGGACCAGAAGCTTTAATTGTAAAAGCTCTTTCGAAAGCGATGAATTTCAGAATTTTACAAATACCATCCCAAGAAGAATGGTGGGGTCACTGGTCATGTGATAACACAAGCATAGCAACTGGATTTCTCAGACAACTTCGAGACAATAAAATTCGTTTCCTAACCAACCAAGGAATACTACGATACAATTGTACTGTAGAATTCAGTCGAAGTACTGGACCAGTACGATATAATGCGTTTATACTCAAATCAAAAGGAAATGAACAGTCTCTGTCACTTTCAACGAAATGGTTGTACTTGGTGCTACTAATCGTACCAATCTGGCTGATGACTCGCTTGCTGAAATTCGACACTTACTACTGGTCTTTCATAGACATAATACAATCAGTATTAGGATTCGCTGTACCGCATGAACCTCAAAGATCGGCTGAAAAAATTGTGTTTGCCACTGTTCTGATCGCGTTTTCGGTATTCTCATCTACCCTCTTCGCCATATTAACCGACATTCAAATAACTGAAGATCCAGATGTGGTCATCGATACATTAGAAGATCTGAATAAGTCGAATCTTATTCCTACATTACCAGAAATATTTTACATCCTATTGAAAAAAGAAAGTGATCACATTACGGAAACTTTGTTGAACAAGTCCAGAACTAATATTAGTCTTGAAGAATGCCGAAAGATGCTATTGGATCACGAGAAGGTTGCTTGCATAGATAGAGAGAGCACATCTAAACTATTCATTCAAAGTCACCTAGATGAATATGGCCGTCCTGGGATGAGGTTTGTCAAGCAAACCTTTGGCCACTATGAGAAGGCTATGCTATTCGAAAAAAATTCACCATTTGTTCGTGCGGCTGACAAAGTCTTACTAAAAATACTGGAGTCTGGTCTCGACGCTCACTGGCACGAACCTCTATCATCTACATTAATGAAATCAGAAGAATCAATATCGAACGAAGAACAAGAATCTGATATTCTAATTTTTCCACTGCTCATCGTTCTGGCTACTGGATATGGACTTTCTATTTTAGTTTTCCTGACCGAATTGTTGAAGGAAAACATCGAAAAAGTTGCATTTGAGTGTATTAGATTAATTCTACCAAGAAGTGGCTTCTAAGCTAATATTCGAAGCAAAAGGAATACAATGTGAAATTGGTTGCAGATACAATTTTGAAGGGTTCAATATTAACCATATTGCTGCTATAGTTTCACTAAGGTTAGGAGAGGTTATGACGTCACGATTAATGCAGTGCGAATTAATGAAACAGTCTCGGGCGAAAATGTATACATATTAGGAAATATTATGCAAAATTTTCATTTGTTTAATTCATTTTTTGTATGAAACAGATGAAAATTATACATAATATTTCCCATTGTACATCACTCTTCTGCCTGGGGGTGCTGGAAAAATTGGCGTATAGTATAAATAAAAAGAAACACAAATAAAATATTGTTCTTGCTTCTAAGTCGCTGCTTTATCATTTCTTATTACTGTAAACACATTAGAACTTATTTTGTAAAACGCAATGATAACTGTGAAATGCAACTCGCACCTAGCTAGAAATCGTAATATTTGCTCACTTTAAGGTAATTGGCGTGTTAAAAATTATGGCTCTGGAAAAAAACTTTTCTATGATTTTAATATGTTTTTTGGGTCGCTGAAACTGAATCCGAAGTCCATTGTACCAGCTTACGTCATGTTTCTAACATAACCTCAGAAAGTCCTTACAGACACACAAAAATGAAAAATAATTCTGGCCTGGGTGTCAGGCCATTCTTACTATATGTTTTTGGTATCACTGAAACCGAATCCAAAGTGGTTTTCACTCCATCATGTCAGGTTTTTGACATAACCTTAAAAGAATCTTACAATTCAAGCCCAATTAGCTCAATATACCTAATATATTGAACCTCATAATCTCTTAACAACATTACCATCCACCCCTTAACCCCTTGACTTCATAAACTATTTACCCTATAACCTAAAATTCCAATAACCACGTAACCTTGAAAATTATAAATAACGAATAACAAATGATAGGTAGATATAATTTTAGTAATTCTCTTCCTTTGAACTTCAACGGAAATGGACTTCGAATTCGGTTTAAGCGACACCAAAAACGTTAAAGCAAAAATGGCCTGACCCCCAGGCCAGAATTATATTTTATTTTTGTGTGGCCGTGAATACTTTTTAAGATGATGTTAAAAGCCTGACGTGATGGGGTAAAATGGACTTCGGATTTTTATTGCTGCGACCCCAACATCATGTCATAAACATGGTCTGACCTCCATGCTAGGAAAAAATTTTTGTTTGTGTGGCTGTGTAATTATGTGTACGATAGTTTTTGTATTTAAACTTTTTTCACTGTAAGTTATTATCTATTTCAATAAATAGAGCAATTTCATTACAGAATAACTTACTTTTTTGGGGGAACATTTCTTGCAACCCTAATGTTTCCATTTTCATAAACAGATAAATAATCTTCAAATATAGTTATGTGTTTAAAAAATTGTTCTATCTTAAAAAATTGCTGTAATAATTTCAGCCACGGAAAAATGTACGCTCAAAATTGGAATCAGCAGAATTGTCGAAAATGTTTTCTCCAAAAAAGTAAGCCATCGCTTATTAAAATTCAACCATTCATAAAAAATTAGTAAGAAGCGATGAAAAAAAATTCAGTTGCAAAAAGCATTGTTAGAACACATTTGTTTGTAACTTTCAAAATATTATCAATATGAATAAAGTTTTGTATTTGAAGTAATATCAGGAATAATTTTTTTTTTCATTCCTAAAATCATAAAAAAACTATTTTTTTCAGAGATCAGATTTTCGGTCCAACAACTGAAGGGTAGAAATGCAAAAGGAGGCAAGCGCCATTTGTCACTTTTTTCAGGAGAGACTAAAAACATGTTGTAAATTCAGCGGGACCATTTAGGAAAAAAATAAGAAAGTGCTTTCGAGATACTTTCATGCTCTATCGAACTAAAAAAAGTTTGCTCAGAAAAAGCTATCCGGTTTCGAGAAATTGAATGAAACATGTCACGTTTCAAGGTTAGATTTTGGGTCCGTATCGACTTTTAACATCTTTCAACATTAATTATGGAGCCAATTTGCAGTTTAAGAAAAAACAAGAAATTTGAATTCTAGCCATTCAACGGACGAATTGATTTCCAAAAATTTTGTTTAAAAAAAATCATGCAGTTTCGCGAAATTTGAAAATCCAATTATGACTTCGGAATGGTGTAAAACTGACATTTCAACTCCAAAATAATGACGATAGCAGTAATAATTTGGCATATTTCCAAAAAATGAGGAATTGGGTTTCAGGTCATTTAGTGCTGAACGGAAGGGACCCAATAGTAATTAAAAATAATTAGCCAGTGTCGAAAAAATGAAATTTGATTTTTTTTACTTTGTGGTTAGAAAAGCTTCTCGGACTGTGAACACAAGAACACAAATTTTGAAAAATGATGCCCCAAAAGAATCCTTTGGCAGGCATGTGTAATAGAATTTATCTGATTTTTTGAGCTAATAAACCCAAATTCGAAAATTTGGCGCTTGTCTCCTTTTGCATTTCTACCCTTCAACTATCTTAAGGGGTACATAAGTAAATCAAGAAAAACAGAAAGTGCGAAATTCATGCGTGGATTGACAGTGATATAAAAACTGGAATAATGCGCAATTGAAAAACATATTTCTTTACTCTATCGACAATCCATACTAATCATAAAAAAAAATTAAAAATTCGCGTACTTATAGTACTTTTTTTACGTTTGTTTTCTCGTTTGGTAGAAATGGTAGAAATGGCCTACATTCTCCTTGGAGAATGTTGAAATATATAACAAAAATAGTTAGCCTTTTGTTTATAAAATCAGATTTTTTCAAAATATAGTTGCTATCTTCTACGACATACACATCTTTTGTATGTAATCTCTATGCATCTGAAGCAATTCAAAGCATCTGTCCTTAGTTATGGTGGCTATAATAAAAAAAAAAGAAATACGAGAAATAGTTATGAATGTAATTACTTTTTATTAAATTTGATTAAGTTGAGTTTTATTTAATCTACTCATTAACAATGAAAAAATTTTACATTACTTTAATTACTATTTTTAAGACCTTTTCCACAATACATTTGAATTTTTCGCCGTATTTTACTAATAATCCACCTACCACATGACGGTTCTGGCCTTCAAGTAGGCACACGCGTTTACCATTGAATCTTGAATGCAGTGTTTTATCTATATCAGTGACACAAACCGTTCTTGTATCCAGTCTAACATATACATCAGTGGAATCCCCTAGTTTCACAGTCGCAGCTCGATATCCGAAGTTTATTATTTATGTGATGGAAAAATCCATATTTTCTTGGAAAACGCAGCCCCTGTTGAAAAAGGAAATCAACGGAGGAACACTCTTTTTCTCTTTTCATAAAAATCAAACTAAAACATTAATCAATCATTGGACATTGAAATTTGCAAATACTCAAATATGTGAAAAAACTTTGAGGTAGGAAAATAGTGCTGCTTTTAAAAATTATGAAAACAGTGAAGATATATTGAAAGTAATAAACAAGTCCAGATTGATTTGTTACGCAAAATATCTCAAAAATAGATAAAACGATAAGTATTAGTTGACTAGAATATACTTGAAAAAGAAAAATATAAAACTATGTATATCAAACAATTTTAAAAGTATAAACTAAATAATAATGCCTGATGAGGAGGTCTGAATTGGCTTCTAAACATGTTGGTCTCCAGAAGTATAAAAAAGATACTAAGCCCAATTCGAAAATTTTTTTCACAGAGCAAGATGATACTTATTGCAAAATTAAAAACAAATATAAAGAATTCCCATCTTGCAAAAAAATTCCTGGCTAATTCACGGTTTTCCCGGCACTCCCGGCAAATGTGCAGGTATACATGTTAAATCTTGCACAGTATATGTTTTGGGAACAATCTATGATCTTAAATTTTTTTGGCGATTCATGTTTTTCTCTTTTATACTAGCATAAGTTCAAAAACACGAAAATCACAATTTGACAATATCATACTTTCGTAGCTATCAATTAAACATTCACTGACTCTGATAACGTATGTTTGCTTTCAATTTTTTGCCATCCATAAGAATATTAATGGACATAAAATTTAAGAAAGTAGAAATCGTAATAATAAATTTATATGTATAGTGAAATATTATTTCACAATCATTATTATTCTCTCACATTTTTATTTCAAACATAGTTTGAAAAATAATAAGAATGTAGAAGTTTTGAAAAAACAGCAGATATTTAAGGAAAATATAATATCTTTCTTCATTCCTAGAAAAAAAATCAACAAAAGGTGCTTCATGTAGGAAAAATTCAAATCAAAATACCAGAAAATAATAATAATTTAGAGTTTTTCAAAGAGCATCTTATTTTCCTTGAAAATAATTTATTAAAGCTACTAATTTTAGCCACCTCCTTTGTACAAATAATAAGAGATATAATCATTATGCCCCATAAGGTTGTTAGGATCGAGCTTGAATAATATACATTTGGGAACAATTATTATAGGTCTTAATGAATACCACTAATAGTATATTAAATCACAAGTAGTATTAGACACGTATTTACGTTCTTGCGACCCTTGAGCTCCACGTGAGGCCCTGAATGATGCACCATATTTTATTTGAAATCAGTGCTTGATGAGATTGTAGGGCCATATAAAAAATGAGTCGTGATGTTGACAATCTTTCTGGTCGTGAAAACATATGACTGACTTGGCAGTTATCCCCTTGGCTGTGATTGGTTCTCTATAGCGCGAAATTTGAGCCTCCGAGCTGGATATATATCATTTTGAAAGAAGGGTTAACCAACCACCGCAGGGTCCCACTGAGAGCAGCTACCATCTAAAAAATGACACCGGCTCCCAGTAGAACCGTGATAAATCACACTTATGGCCACATCTCACAACCGTGAGATGGGTGCTCACAGGACAGGATGAAATCACAACGACAGGCCGGCGAGACCCTCGTGTGTTTTGAGGATACGAAGCGACCCAAGGATGACAGCTTTCTGCATCCATCTCGCAAGTGCCTTGGCAAATTTTTGGCACTCGGTTATGGCTTTAAGTTTACGAACCAGTGATAGATTTGCACCTCCGAAGTCACCTATCACATGGTCAATTACTTGTACCGAATATTTTGAGTACAGTCGTTGCAGCTCTCTTTCAAGGTCTTGATACCTATTCTCCTTTTCTTTTTCCTTTGCAGTGATTTTGTATTCGGACAGAGCCGAGAATTCGATCACGAATATAGTTCGTTTCTCGAAGTCCTGGAGAACAATGTCAGGTTTCGAGTGAGCAACGGAGATTGCTGTCCGAAAATCGTGATTCCAGAAAATTTGGCACATTTCGTTTTGGAAAATTGACTCTATCTCCCTTGGAGCGACAAAGATGGCAATAAAGCACTCTTAGGGCCGCATTATGTCTATAGATATATGTCGTTCCTGCGTGGGTCGGAACCCCGATAGTATGTGTTCTAGGTACTCAGCGTGTGCATGACACGCTCGGCACCTATCATTGGGAACTTCATTACATAAAATGCGGTCACGGTATGCTTAGGTGGAAATGGCACCGTCCTGGCATACAAAAATAAAACCCTCTGTACCTGAATGTAGCCCTGATGATTTGAGGAAAGCAAAAGTTTGTTCCTTCGACAAGGTCTGTTTTTCTACATTTCTGTGGAAGTTTCCGTGCATATGCTTGTCGAGTAGCTGTAGGTGAAATTTTCCAACCTCTGCTTTCTTTACTTCGGCTTTTAGACGTGAAGCATCTAGATGGAGTAATGCACTTTCCTCACTTCTGATGTTAAAATTCAAGCCAAGGGTCTCGGCCGCTTGCTCCGCGGCTTTGTAAAGGAACGCTCCTTTGCCAATCATCTCATGATTTCTGACCATCTTTAGGAGCGTTTCTCTGCCATTAGCAACGATGTGCGCTGTACTTAGAACAATTCGGTTGTGGAGACACTGGAGATTCAGAAGTCCGCATCCACCTTGACGGCCTGAAATGTATAATCGCGGAACTGACGAATTGATATGCAAGCTTTTATGCATATGCATTATTTTACATGTGGTAATACCAAGGACCTTAAGCTCGTTCTTTGTCCATTGAACCACCCCAAACGAGTAGAGTAGAACCGGGACGCCAAGCATGTTAGTCGCAGATACCTTGTTCAACGCCGACAGATTAGAAGACCAAATCTGTCGAAGAAAATGCTTGTATCTGCTTCGGAGAGACTCCTTCACTGCACAGTAAATAAGAGGGATCATTTTTCTTGCAGAGCATGTTGCTCTGACGATCATTTGACTCTCAAGATCATAATGATCTGTCTATTCGGATCAATTTGATCTGCTTTCAGGGTCATTTTCCAGAGTGAAAAAAATGGCCGCCAATTCTAATACATATTCTAATACATATTCTAATACCAGATTTCATTAATTTTTTAACTTTTCAAGTACACTGCATGATCAGGGCCCATAAAAGATAAAATAAGAGCTAAAACAACTCCAGGAACTTGGACCAAATTGAAGTGATTTGATACATGATCCCGTATCAGATCATTATGAATTCAAAAATCGATTATTTATACCAGCCGATCAAAATACTTTTGATTTTGATATCATTTTTATTGCATATCAAAATGATATTGATTTCGGTATCATTTTGAACATTCTTTTTTACTGTGTGATGTTACGTCCTGAGTGCGGCTTTGAGGCACGCCCAGGTATGTATAGATCTCTCCAGTATTAAGATGTCTAATAACACTTATATCCAAAAGCGCAAGTCCCTGGACACGCCAATAATCTTTCCTTTCTTCAGATTAATTTTGGCACACTTGTCTAAACCAAAGTCCATCCCAATCTCTCCTGTCTACTTCTTGACGATATTTATAGCAGTCTGAAGTTTGCTTTTACCAGAGGCATAGATCATCAGGTCGTCCATATAAAATACATGAGTGACCTCATGCTCGTGCTGATTTGTGCCGCCACAGAGGTATCCAGAAGAATTTCGTAGGTCGAGAGATATGTAAAGACAGAAGTGTAATGCAAAGAAGCAAAGGGGTCATGGTATGACACTGAAAGACGCCCCTCTGGGAGGTGGCGTTATTCGTTGTCACACGATAATTTTTCGATGAGACAGTAAATCTAGTTTTCCAAAGAGGCATGAATCTCTCTATGCATCTCACTATGTGTGGATGCATCTTTAAGCTTTCCAACAGACAGATGATAAGTCTATGATAGGTTGAATCGAATGCTTTCCAGTAGTCAATCCAGACCATTGGCAGGACGCGCTGATGAGTTGTAGCGTCTTGACAGAGACACCCGTCAATTCGCAAGTTCTCTCGACAGCCTACTACATCTTTTTTCGCACCACGTTGTTCGTACATCTCTCGCCACGCAGGATTAATTCGTCGAACAATCCTATTGTTTAGGACAGCTGTAAAGATCTTATACAGTGTTGAAACAAGTTAGTGGCCTGTAATTCTCTGGGTTTGAAAAGTTGCCTTCTTTCGGCAGGAGTATAGTGCGTCCTAACACCAGCCACTGTGGAATGGGCGACCACGACTTCAAATATGAGGTTAATATGCGGGCCGAATGTTGGTGTGTAAAAGTAAACTTCTTCCACCAGAAGTTCATGATACAATCTGGCCCAGCAGCGGAAAAGTTCTTCGTCCCTCTAAGAGCTTTTTTCACCTTTTCGGCAGTGGTTGATGGATATTCCTGCTTGCATTTTATGAGGTTATCGCAAAACCCCTTGAAGTGGATGATATTGTCAGTATCTTCTTTCAACTTTAGTGTTTTTCGGGCTCTTGTATACCTCTCTCCAAAAAGTCTCTACCTCCTTGGGCTTGGGTGGATTTTTTTTTACAGAAACAGGGAGATCATTGACGAGACGCGATGGGTCAGCGAGAAACTGTTGATTCTCTGATCCATCTCTCCCTCTTCTGTGTTTTCCTCCAGGCGACAGATAACAGCCGCATTATGTCAACAGTATGCTGATTGATTGTCACTAGCTTTGACTTGGTCGAAATTCCTCAGTTCTTGGGCGAACTTCCGAACCCTTCCCGTGCACGGTCTACCAGATTTTTTGTAGTCAATCATACAATGAACACGGGACGCATTCTGTCTTTCCCATCTAATCTTTGTGTTCACTTGATGTAAGTGTCTTTGGGTCTTTTGATCCATCGTCAGTTTTAGTCTTCGATTTGAATCAACCAAAACTCTCGCAGCACCATAAACTGAGCAATTGATGGTCCAGAGATCGGACTCTTGCGAGATATCTCCACAAAGGGAGGCATAATAATGTCCCTCCTTGTCCTGAAATCTCGATCATCTTTCAGAAGGTGCCTGTTTTCCGTGGTTGGTCCTAATGTCGCTTCATCATCTTCTTCTGCAGCTTGATGAAGCATCGGTTGAGGACACGCTCCGCGTACATGTCCATTTTTCCGGAGGTAGTCGGCTTAATTTCGCAAAGGCTGGTGCGCAACGTGCTGAAGCTCTGGGTGTTTCTGACACAACAGAGTGTGCATACGCACCAGAAAGCCACGGTGAACAGGGATAATGCTGGCATCGTAGCAGTCTAGCAAATCACCTTAGAGTTGATCCGTCCACTCAATGTGGGAGTTTCGCCGGGTCGTCGTCGTGTTTCCATCTAAATTATTTTCAGCACCCCGAACTCTGAGATGATCGGCATTTTTTGCCGACCTATTGTTGGGTGCTCAGCGCGTTCGATCATTTTGAACCGCATCTACAACTTTTTGGTGTTTTGGTGGTGTCATTGGTGTTCCCACGAGCAGCTAGGGGCAGGGTTCGTCCATCCTTGTAGAGCCGCGCGTGCCAGGATAAGGCTGCATACTCTGAGAGGTAGCCCCGTATCCCAGCGACTGCATATGAATTATTGTAACCATATTCAGCAGAAATCCTTGGTAATGGGACCCTCTATCTGCAACCCGAGGACGCGTTCGATGTCTTTATCATATGCATTTCAGTTCTATTCCAAAGAAATCGAAATCGTACCAGATATAATAAAATATAATATAACATTACAAATATAAAAAGTTAAATCATTATATATATATATATATATATATATATATATATATATTAAAAAAAAAAAGTTAAACAACCACCGCAGGGTACCACTAAGAGCAACTGCCATCTGGAAAAAATGTCAATGGCCCCCAGTAGAACCGCGGTAAAATACACCTATGGCCACGTCTCACATCCGTGAGATGGGTGGTCACAGGGCACGACGAAATCACAACGACAGGCCGGCGAAACCCTCGTGTGTCTTGAGGACACGAAGCGACCCAAGGATGACAGCTTTCTGCATCCATCTCGCAAGTGCCTTGGCATATTTTTGGCACGCGGGTATGGCTTTAAGGTTACGAACCAGTGATAATTTAGCACCTCCGAGAGCACCTATTACAAGGACAATTACTCGTACCGAATATTTTGGGTACAGTCGTTGCAGCTCTCTTTTAAGGTCTTGATACCTCTCCTCTTTTTCTTTCTCCTTTGCAGTGATGTTGTATTCGGACGGAGCCGAGAATTCGATCACGAATATCGTTCGTTTCTCGAAGTCTTGGAGAACAATGTCAGGCCTCGAGTGCGCAACGGAGACTGCTGCCCGAAAATCGTAGTTCCAGAAAATCTGGCACTTCTCGTTTCGGACAATTGACTCTATTTCCCTTGGAGCGTTCGGCAGGGCAGGGTCGCGACCAACACCGTAAGAGCGACAAAGGTGGTAATAAAGTACTCTTAGGGCCGCATTATGTCTATAGATATACGTTGTTCCTGCGTGGGTCGGACACCCCGATAGTATGTGTTCTAGGTACTCAGCGTGTGCATGACACGCTCTGCACCTATCACTGGGAACTTCTTGACATAAAATGCGGGCGCGGTATGCTAAGGTGGAGATTACACCGTCCTGGCATGCGAAAATAAAGCCCTCTGTACCTGAATTGAGCCCTGATGATTTGAGGAAAGCAAAAGTTTGCTCCTTCGACAAGGACTGTTTTTCTACATTTCTGTGAAAGTTTCCGTGCATTTGCTTGTCGAGTAGCTCTTGGTGAAATTTTCCAACCTCTGCTTTCTTTACTTCGGCTTTTAGACGTGAAGCATATAGATGGAGTAATGCACTTTCCTCACTTCTGATGTTAAAATTCAGGCCAAGGGTCTTGGCAGCTTGCTCCGCGGCTTTGTAAAGGATATCCAAAAAAGGATATATATTATATTATATATATATATATATATATATATATATAATATTCCAGCAGGCTTTCTTACGCTGACTTCTCAGAAGGCGTTACAGGCTCATAACACGGTGATTGGGAATAAATTTATTCTAATGGTAATTTTATTATGAAAAAAGCGGGACACGACTGTTGCTCGATGACTCATGAGAGAAATTGATGATAATCAAAATTATAAAAAAGGAAAAATACCTATAATTTCGAAAAATTCAGTTTGCGGAGATTTAATGTAATAGGACTCTAATATTATTGGAAATTAAAAATACTCTTATACATTTCAGTGTGTTTTAACAAGAAAATTGAGGAATGAATGCACTTTTTTCTTTAAGAATATTTTGTTAGACATCTAGAGCCTCGTTTCGCACGTAGAAAATACCAGTTCGAATTAAATTGAAAAAATATATCCTGAAAACCTGATTGGACAAGATTATTACAAGTTTTACATTTCAAGAAATGGTACTATCAAAGAGAATAATCTAAAGCAAAAACGCGTTTATGCTGAAGCTTGAATTAGGAATTAGTGGTTTACATTCAAATAACTATTTTAGTGAATATGCGATACAGTAAATAATTACAGTTTGCAATAAACATTGAAGACATAAAAACTTAAATGATCTGAAATTTACCTATATTTTGAATTAATTTATTAATCTATTCAGGTTATTATATTTTCCAAATAGGATAAGAAGTAATCTAAAGGATACATTAATTAAATTTCTAATATTTGAAAAAATTTTTCATGAAAAATTTTAATGAAAAGATTTCTTCCGGCAAGTTGAACCCTGCGAATTAAAACGAATTTTGAGCTGAGTATATCTATTTGAGAAATTATTTAAGATACAAATGAAATCTTCTCTCTTATGAATAAGTTTATGCGCCAAAATCAGATCGTGAAAAAGTATCACAAATCGGAATTAGATTTTCAAACTACCTCCTTTCCGGCTAGTTAGAGATCATAACATAGCGAAGAGAGGATTATAACACATTTAACACGATTGCCCTACCGCATTTTCGAAAAATATTGAAGATTTTGAAACTAATCTCGGAAAAATTAGGCTTACACAGAATATATAGAGTTTGCTTCAAAAGTAATATGTTTGTTAAATAAATAAAGGATATAGGTATGCATAGCTAGACTGGTAGTTTTCCTATAAATAATCCCTGACAAGGATGTCTGAATTGTCTTCGAAATATGTTGGTCCCTATAGTAGAATAAAAAAGATATAGCAAAAATAAGAAAAGAATGGGAAGAATGAGTGGTTTTGGTTTACTCTTTTTCTTTTTTCTCTCTCTTTTTTCCTGTGTTGCTTAATTGTCTCTAATGAGCGGAAAGGAAATAGTTTGGAAATATAATTTTGATTTGTGAAACTTTGTTCACGATCTGATTTTGATGCAAAAATTATTCATAAGAAAACAGATTTCATTTCAATATCAAATGTATGTAAATATATCCAAAAGTGTGAAAAATAATGTCAAGTAAACATTTTTTTTTTAATCAGATAAATGGAACTTATAGGCTGAAATTACCAACAACAAAAGTAGTTCAAGCAGCTGAATGCATCATAATAAAGTTCCTGGAGTCCGGGTGACAATTACAGAAAAGAAAAAGAGCAAAAAATCTGCGAAGCTCAGTACTCTACTACTCATCGATCTACCAACACTGGATATGGATTTTCCCAAGTTATTTTCATGATTGAATTGATAAGAGCATGTTATTTATTCTTTCACGGTATATGCATTGTGCCCATTCCCCATATGTAAATACACTGATAAAGCTTTTTATTGTATAGGTATATCCCAACAGAGCATTCCTAAGTAAGACTTATTTCTGAAATAGATCTAATCAACGGAAAATTTTTCGCGGTCAGGTATGCTCAAAAGACGAAGCTAGGAAAGTTCCTTGAATTGGATATAAAATGTTTTATTATCGTGATGCCTCAAAAAATTACACTGCGGTAGATTCATAGTCTAAAATATTCTGTACCATACCTGTAACACCTAACGTAAAGAAAGCAGATTAGCGATAATATTTCCAAACGTCAATATCAGGCATATATTTTCTCTAGGTTTCATCATTATTGCTCATGCAAAAAATGCCAAAAAAAGACTACGTTCGGGAGTAATTCTCAATGTTTACCCTGAAGGCCTTGTAAATGTCATATTGAACTTTTGACAGTTCTAACGATTCGGCAAAACAGCCTTTATGAAGCCGCACTTATCCGATTTGCCTGTTACACCAACCATCAGCTAACTTCACTTCAGCAATTCAAAGCTAGTGGCTAACAATTTTCAAAACTTTGGTGACAACTTTCATGAGAACAAAATACAGTTTCTGCCCATCGAGGGTAATATTTGTGTTTTACCAATACGAACAGGTAAAAATACGAAATTACCTGCAACAATATTTACCCTAAGTTTTTTCTGTGAAGATCAAGAGTATCCTACGAAATGTTCAGTCGAGTATTCCTAGTCAGGTTATCAGTTCACAAAAATCCTCTCTTTATAGAGCCGGTCTCCAATCTACGACTTTTTTCATCACAATTCTACTTGTGAAGAACAACCTAGGAAACTCTTCGTTTGCTGAATCAACATAATTCCTGATTACGTTATAGACTTACCAAGCAAGATCAAAATGTTTGATGATCGCCTTTTCTTTAAAGAAAGGACTTTGCTTCACTCAATTATTACAAAAGATGTGGTTAAAGGATTCCTGGATATTACGATCCTCGAGGTAATCGGAAAACAATTGGAAAACAATTATTCGCAATTATTCCGGAGGCGATAAATTTCAGAATTCCACAAGTTCCAACCCATGAAGCAAGAAGCATGCAACTGGATTTGCGGGGCAAGTTCAAGACAACGAAATCCGGTTTCTAACTAACCAATGGGTGATAACGTACAATTGTACTTGCCGATCCAGCCAAAGTATTGGAACAGTATGATTTAGCGCATTGATACAGAAATCTAAAGAACATAAGCGGTCTTTGTCACTCTCAATGAAATGGTTATACCTGGTACTACTAATCGTACCAATTTGGTTGATGACCCGCTTGTTGAAATTTGACACTTACTACTTACTAATGGTCTTTGATAGACATAATGCAAGTAGTTTTGGGATTTACTGTACCTGGAGAACCTCGAAGATCGGCTGAAACAATTGTGTTTGCCACTATTCTGATTGCGTTTTTTATATTCTCTTCCACCCTCTTCGCAATAATAGCCGAAATTAAAATAACGAAAGATGTAGATGTGGTAATCGATACACTTGTATTGAAAAAAGAAAGTAATTAAATTCACGAAACCTTATTGAACAAATCCAGAACTGATTTAAGTCGTGAAGAATGCCAAAAGATCCACCAACACATCTAAACTATTCATTCAAAGTCACTTAGATGAACATCGTCTTCCTGGGATGAACCTCGTCCAGCAAAACTTCAACCACTATGAGAAGGCTATCCTGTTTGAGAAACTGGAATCCGGTCTGAACAATCACTGGCACAGCGCTCTATCGTCTTGATTTATAAAAACCGAAAAACCGATAATGGATAAAAACCAGAACTGTTCATAGTTTTGACTACTGGATATGGACTTTCTATTTAGTTTTTACAATCTAATTTACTAAGGGAAACATCGAGAAAATTGCATTAAATCGTACTGGATTTGTTCTAGCAGGTAGTGGCTTCTAAGCTGATAGCCACAGTGGAAGAAAGAAAAGGTACAATTATTTACAGATTGCATTTTGAAGAACTAAAAACCGTATTGCTGCGACATTTTCAAACAAGTTAGGAGAGGCTCTGCTGTCACGATAGCTACAGTGCGAATCAATGAAACAGTCTTTGTTCACTTTACGGTTTGTCGTGCCAAAAATTAGGTATCTGGAAAAAAGTTATCTATGATATTGAGAATTTAAATCATATTATTAGTCATTTCCTTTGGAAAAAGACTTTATTTTTTATGACAAAAGTCTAAAATTTACAAGAAATAATTATTTCAACAATAGTTTTTGTAATTTTAATTCTTTTACTGTCACTTATTACCTATTCTTTGAATAGTTTAATTTTAATAAATCGATGCTTGTTTTTTCGTGAAAAATTTTCTGCACCCATACTGTTTCCAGTTTTGGAAATAAGTAAATAATGAAGCAATTTGAAGCATTGGATCCTTATTTATATTGGCTACCGTTAAGAAAAAAGGAATAGGAGAAAACCCGGATTTGAGTTTTGGGAAGTTCCTAATGTCATTACTTGAGAAAGTTTAGATTCACCTGTATTCTGTGTAATTTTTAAGATTTTTATATGTGTCTTGTTTCGAAGAACTTGTAAAGGATTGTGGAAAAATAAAATGCAAATAAAAATAAAAACTCACATCTGCGTATACCCCCTTAACGACCGAAACGAACCTAGATGGCGCAGAGAGTCGCAACTTTCACTAACTTTAGAGTAAACATGATCTATTATGGGGCAAAATATGATCTCAACCAACGCTAAATACATGGACTTGCCCCATTGAGACTAAAATTTAACCAAAAATATTAATTTCTGTTGCAGATAGTTTTTAAGCTGGAATTAATGGAAACTTTACTTTCTATTCTTTCCGTCCTTGAATCTCCTTGGAAATGAGACATTAGGAACTTCAAAATAAAGCATTCAAAATAGTATCACTCTAATCTCAATTAAGAATTGTATATACTTTTGAATATAGTTATATGGAGTTTAATTATTAAACTCAACTATTCATCTTTTGAATATTTTCGAATTAATCTCGATCAAAATGGCATCAGCGCATATTTCATAAATTACCATTTCAAGCAATTTTTCATGTATATATTTTTTTGCAACTGCAGAAAATCGTTTTGCCTGAAAACTGGGAAGGCTTGATAAAATAAATTAATAATGCCTTCTTTAATTGAAAGTGAAGAGAATTTTATGGTTTTATGAACTTCCTTTTTATTTATTTCTATCTTATATTTTTTATTCTTCAATTTGTATTCTTTATTAATTTAACGTTCCTATCCTTGAAGTGCATAACATCATTATACATAATAATAATAACACTAATTTTTCAACTTACACATATGTGATACGAGTTTTATTCCTTTTTCTCTTTTATGAATTTAGAAAAACATGTAGGAACTTAATAATAATTTTTATGTTAAATTCTGCATTCAGTTTGTAATATCAAAATCAATTAATCATCTTTACACTTTTAAACAACTTTTTTTACTAGCAGAAAAATAATGTTGTGCATGCATTCGAATTTGTAGCCTTCGAAGGTTCTAATGTTTCGCAATTGTAATGTCAAGAGATTTTTAGGATATTGTAATTATACTATTGTTTCCTTGTGAAAACTTAAAACTTTTTTGTGTCTTCCAACAGAAAAAAAAACAAATATTCTAACCATGTATTGAAAGAAATGTGTATTCTACAAATTTCAAATTCCATCGGCTTTCCCTGTTTGTATTATTTTATTTTTTTCATTAATGTAATGACGTTTACCGTTGAATCTTGTATGCAGTGTGTTATCTATATCAGTGTCACAAAACAGTTGCAACCCTATTTCCGAAGCTTACTATTTATGTGTTTAAAGAATCCATATTTCCTCGGAAAATGCAGTCGGAAAGGTATTCGAACAAACTAGGAGGTAAGTCAATATTGCTGCTTTGTCAAAATTATCAAAACAATAAAGATATATTAAAAATATTTAACTAGTCCAGGTTTATTTATCATGCAAAATATTTAGGAAATAGGTAAAACAATAAAGATTAGTTGACTATTCTGTATATCAAACAATTTCAAAATTATGAACTAAATAATAATCACTGATGAGAAGATCTAAAATGGTTTCGGAACATGTTGATCCCGAGTGTATCAAAAAGATGGAGAAACACTAAGGAAAGAGTAAGAGGTTGGTTTTGGTTTACTCTTCCCCTTTTCTCTTTGTATTCCTTTGTTATGTAACTGTCTCTAATGAGCCGGAAAAGAGGTAGTTCGGAAATCTAATTTTGATCTGCATAATTTCCTCAACACTTGCACTTTTGGGTTTTGCTTTCATGAGCAAGTAATTTAGACAACTTTTGAAAAAATATAGATTCAAAAATAATATAATAGTAATCGCGGCATCCTCAACACATTTCGCCTGGAGTAATTTCTTCTCTTTTCATTATAACAATGTTTATCCCTATTGTTCAGCTTATGCAGATTTTTGCCAGATCCTTCAATAGACTGTATCAATATGAATTGATCATCGACTTCATAACGGAAATGGTTGGTATTACAGAGCTCAATTCGAACCCCATTTTTTTCAAAGAGCAGGAAGATATCTATTCACTTTTCTCTTCTACTAACTTTCTACATCACAAATACAAACATAGATGAAATCGGTACTATAGTATATTGTATATGATCTAGACTTCAAATAACATAAAGAAGTCGCGAGAAACTCAGGTACCTACATATTTGTGAAAAAATGTAAATATAAGAATGAAGATAGGTGTAATTTGATTTTATAATCGAAGCTCGATATCATAAGGTCAGTTTTGATGTCAAGAAAAATTCATTTATCCTTGGGTAACACGCCTGGAAAGTCATTTTATCGTGAAAAGGAAACATACGAAGGTAAATTCCTTGTCTTGGGTCGTACAAATTAAAAAAATACATTACAAATTTGAAATTTAATTTCACGAGTTTTACATGTATTTAAAGAAACCTTGAGGTGAACTTCCTAGTAATAATTCTAAACAAAATAGATATAGGGTCGATAGGGGAGAGTGTGATACGAAACTACTTCTTCTGTATTGTGTCGATGATTTCAGATTTTCCGTTATTACAAGTAAGTGCAATACGTGCGAAAAATATTAAAACTTTAATTTTACAACATTATACTTTCTTAACTATGAATTACACATTCACTGATTTTTATAACTTTTGATTGCTTTCAATTTGTTGCCATTTATAAGAATAATAATATGAATGAAAAAAGAATAGGATTTGTAATGATGAATGTAAGTTTATGTATATTAAAATGTAATTTCACCCTGTCGTGATTTATCAGTGAAAATATCAAAATTGTGAAAATTTGAAAAAAACGGATATTCAAGGAAAACATAATATCTTCCTTCATTATAATAAAAATCAATAAACGGTGCTTTCTGTAGGGAAAATTCAAATGAAAAGACTAGATGACAATTACGAATTGTAGTTTCCTGAAAGCATGTCAGTTTCCTCAAAAATAATTGAATTATGCCATAAATAATGACAGCCACCATTTTCCTACAATAAGAGATTCATTATGTTGCACCAACCCCTATTGACTCTATTGAAAATAATGATCAAATTCGAATAGCCGCTTTTTTCGGTACGAATAGTGGGACCTGGAAAAGGGACCATGCGTATCTTAATATCGGTAGAAAAGATAAGTATTAGTTTACAGCAATGAAATTGCATGAAAAAATAAATAATTTTCATTGAAATTATATGGGTCATATTCACATAACTTAAGTTTTTTAATGATGGGTACAAGTTGGTGTTTTTACGAAAGATGTCCCCTTGAAAATACTGAAACCACTAACATTGAATATCGATTAAGGTTCATTAAATTAATTAAATTTGACTACAAATAAATTCTTTATTGCGCTTTTCTTATAATCTCTGAAAAAGTATCAAAACCTAGCTTGAACAACCTACATTTGGGAACATGTGGGTGTTACTAAATACCATCAAATATATTTTAATGGTAATTTTATTATGAAAAAGGGCGATCATTACTGAGATCCAAATGTATTTTATATCATAATAATCATCCCTTAAATATTTTATCAACCACTTAGAGGAGAAATGGATGCCAATCAAGGTTAGAGAAGAGGGAAAAATACCTATGGGTCCGAATAATTTACTTTCCGGATATTTAATGTAATGGGAATGTAATGTAATGTTCTTCCAAATTACGAATACATTCTCTTGTATTACACGAAAAAAAATACCAGTTCGAATTCACTTGAAAAAGTATATCCTGAAAACCTTATGCGACACGACTGTTACAAGTTTTATGTACACTAGGGTGGCTCAAAAATACTTGTTTCTTAGAGGGAAACGACCCCCCCCCCCATTTCGTTCCAAATCTAAAAAAAAAAGAAACTCCTCAATTTTTTTTTAATTTTGGGGAACATCACTTTTGAGTTTTTAAACCAAAAGTTTCAATTCTTCATGAAATCGACCCTTTGATCACTGTGTTCTCGTGTTTCTTTACTTAAAATTATTTACATGGGTCGAGTGAAATATTTATCAACATTGGTTAATTAATTTTTAATTACTTAAACGAATGGAATTTGTTTAAATAATTTTTTTCTCAGAAATCCGTTTACTTTCCTCCTACAAATTATTACTATTGGTCTGATGGAATATTTATCAACATTGGTTTATTAATTTTCAATTATTTAAGCAACTGGAGTTTGTTAAAAATTTTTTTTTCAAAAATTTGTTTTCTCATTGAATGAAAATTATTTCTGTTGGTCTAGTGGAATTGATCAATGTTCGTTAATTAATTTCAATTATGTAAACAAATTCCATTTGTTTGCAAAAGGTTTTTTTTCTAAAAATTCATTGAACTGGCAGTTCATTATCGTCAATAACATAAATTTATTTTGATATACTTTCCAATTGTAGTAACAATAAATTATTATTCATTTCCAACAACCTTCAATTTGTTTTAGACAAATGGAATTTGCTTGAGTAATCAATAATTAATTAACCAATTATGTTAAATATTCCACTAGAACAACAGTAATCATTTTTATTGTAAAAAAAAAACAAATTTAAAAAAATAAAATTATTGAACCGAATGGGATTTGTTCAAACAATTACCAATTAATCAAACAATGTTGATATATATTCCACTAAAGGAATATTAATAATTTCTTATGAAAAAAATTTTGTTGTAATTATTCGAACAAATGTAATTTGTTTAAATAATTGAAAATCAATGATCCAATGTTAATAAATATTCCACTGGACCAATATCAATAATTTAAAAAAAAACGAATTTTAGGGAAAGAATCATTCAAACAAATTCCATTTGTTTAAATGAATAAGAACAAATAATAATTTTAAGTGGAAAAATACGAGACTACAGTGCTCGAAGGGTCGATTTCTTGAAGAATTGACATTTTTCATTTTCAGGGTAGTTTTCAGGGACTCGTGGGAGTGTGTTGGGGATGTCGAACCCATATCGCTGATACATGAAATTCTTCGTTGGATAATTCTCAACAAGCCTCTATAATTTCCCGTCAAATTTTCCTAAACCCAAAAAATTATTTCAAAAACTCAAAAATGTGATTTTTCCTTATGTATTTTACATGGGAAACTTCAAGTCAAACCCATCATATGTGAAAATCAAAATTTAAAAAAAATAGAGGATTCTTTTTGTCGGATTTGAAACGAAATGAGATTGATCGTTGCCCTCTCGCATACAAAAATTTGTCATGCATTTTTAGACCACCCTAATGTACCATTTTCCATTATTCTTGAATATTTTCTGAAATACGTCCATTGATTATTCTTTGAAACTGGCTACAAAAACGATTTGACATTGTCAATGTGTACGTGAGACATACTACTTTCCAAGAAATGGTACTATCAAAGTTAATAATCTAAAGTAAATGCGCTTTCATGCTAGAGCCTGAATTATGAACTAGTAGTTTACATCCCAATAAGCATTTTAGAAAATATATGATATATATTCAGAAACTACGGTCTGCAATAAACATTAAAGACATAAAAACTTGAATTATGCGAAAATGACCCACATATGTGTATGTCAACAAGAACAATCTGAAATTATGCACATTAAACAGTTTCAAGGTGTACAAAATATTTCTGGTTGATTCTGACCCAATCTACTCGGATTATTACATTTGTCGAAAAGGCAAAAGAAATAATCAAAATTTTCATACATTTATAAAATTCCTAGTTGTTGGAAATTGTATTTTTAAATGTCGCATTCCGTAGTTTTAGCTTTCTCTTCTGTAGTGCGCTCAGCTTAGGTCCCACGTAGGGCCATATTTCTGTAAATCAGCTGGCCGATGCGACGGTCGGACCGACGAAGGGACTTTCGGTTAATACAGGCCTAGAGAAGGCATTTTCCCTAATGCTTGTCATCTTTGCTACCCTTGACAATTAGCTGCAGCGAACTGCACTACTCGGTTGTCGCCTTATTTCAGCTTACTTTAATCATCTGTATTTTTCCTTGTGTTTATAATAAATTATACTACCTGTTAAATCGATTGAGTTTACTTTGCTTAAGCTTAAGTATTTAAATTCAATACTAGTTTTTAAAAACTCAGCCTTTGTACAAAATCCAATTGAAAAGATTTCTTTCCACAAATCGATGTAAAAAGTGTTTAGCCTCATTAAAACAACTCTCAAGAATATGCATAATTGGAACGAACCCTGCAGATTCCAACGAATCTTCATCTTAGTATCTCTATTTAAAAATTCATCAGAAATCGAAATGAAATCTGCTTTCTTATGAATAATTTCGTGCGACGAAATCAATTGCTCTCAGTGGGACCCTGCGGTGGTTATTTCACCCTTTTTTCTAATTATATGAAGTTCCCTTTAAAAGTAATATGATTGCTGAATAGGGAAAGGGTAGGTACGAATAGCTCGACTGGTAGTATTCCTATAAATAATCTCTGATGAGGATGTCTATTGTCTAAACTGTCGTTGAAACATGTTGGTTCCTATAGTAGTATAAAAAAACGGAGAAAGAATAACGAACGATTCAGAAGTTGGTTTTGGTTTACTGTTCTCCTTTTCTCCCTCTTTTTCCCTTTGCTATATAATTGTCTTTAATGAGCCGGAAAGAAGGTAATTTGTAAATTAAATTTTTATTTGTAAATTTCTTTTAACGCTCTAATTTCGGTGAATGAAAATATCCATAAGAGAGCAGGCTTCATTCCGACAGTGAGTATACAAATATATTTCCAAAAGTGTAAAAAATAAGGTGAAGTAAATAATATTTTATTTCAATCAGGAAAAGGCACTGACGGGCTGAAATTACCAACTACACCACTAGTTAGACAAAGCTCAGGATATTGTGAAGTTGTATACTGTGTGAGGAAAATTCACCACATATTCAAGCAGCTACATAAATGCATCACAATAGAGTTCCTGAAGTCTGGGCGACAATTATAGAAAATAATAAGCGTAAAGAATCTGCAAAGCTCAGTACTTCACTACTCATCAAGCTACCTACACTGGACATGGATTTTATTCAATTATTTTCATAATTTAATCGATAAAAGCATGTTATTTATTCTTCCATGGTGTGTCTGTTGTTTGGATTATTTGAATTGTATATAACATATTTTATTATCGTAAAGTTCAAAAAGGATAGACTGCGGTCGATCAACAGTTTATTATATATTGTACGATTCATCTAACGTGAAAAAAAGCGGATGAGGGATCATGTTTCTGAATATCAAAATCGAGCATATATTTACTTTAAGTTTCATCATTATTGGTAATGCATTAGTTTACGAATCTAAATGGATTAATCATCTCGTCAAGTACGTCAAGGAAGACGTACAAATTTCTCAAGCTGTTTTTATCATCGACGACAGCTTTGAAAATCAAACTATCAAGATCGAGAGTATCCTACGAAATGTTCAGTCGAGTATTCCTACTCAGGTTATCAGTTTACAGAAATCCACTCTTCATAGAGACGGAATGCAAAAAGTTCCCGAAGACCTTAAATTCACGGCTTCGTTCATTGCAATTCTGTTTGTAAAGAACAACCTAGAAGCACCATCGTTTTCTAAATCAGCACAATTACTGATCAAGTTATCAGCTGACCAAGCAAAACCAAAATGTTTAATGATCGTCTTTTCTTTGAAGGAAGGACTTACCTTCAAGGAATTATTACAAAAGATGTGGTCAAAGAATTTCTTGGATATTACGATCCTCCAGGTAATCGGAAAACCATCAGAAAACAATTATTTGCCCTGGAATCGTAGTAAAAGCATTACTAAGGTGCACCACTTAAATCCCTTTACCGGTATCTATGCAAGAGAAGACTACGGAGAGAGAATGAAGTTATTTCCCAACACACTGCGTGATCTGAACGGCTTTCAAATGAAGGTTGGTTCCTTCAATTATCCCCCGTATGTTGAAGTCAAACGCAACTCAACTGGACACCCGATTTCAATTTCTGGACCAGAAGCTTTAGTTGTAGAAGCTCTATCGAAGGCGATGAATTTCAGAATTTCACAAGTGCCAGCCCAAGAAGAATGGTGGGGTCACTGGTCATGTGGAAACAGAAGCATGTCAACTGGATTTCTAAGACAACTTCAAGATAACGAAATTCGGTTCACTACCAACCAAGGAGTATTAACGATTAATTGTTCTATCGAATCGAGTCGAAGTACTGGAACAGTACGATATAATGCATTGATACTCAAATCAAAAGAAAATAAGCAGTCTCTGTCAATCTCAACGAAAGGGTTATATTTATTACTATTAATTGTACCAATCTGGCTGATGACTCGCTTGTTAAAATTCGACACATACTACTGGTCTTTGATGGACATATTACAAGCAATTTTGGGATTGACAGTACCTAGAGAACCTCGAAGATCGGCTGAAAGAATTGTATTCGCGAGTGTTCTGATTGCGTTTTCGGTATTCTCTTCCAACCTCTTCGCAATGATAATCGACATTGAAGTAACGAAAAATGCAGATATTGTAATCGATACATTAAAAGATCTGAACAAGTCTAATCTCGTTCCTACGATGCCAAAGTTATTTTACCTTGTATTGAAAAAAGAAAGTGATGATATTATGCAAGCTTTATTAGATAAGGCCAGATCTGATGTTAGTCTCGAAGAATGCCAAAAGATGTTATTGAATCATGAGGAAGTTGCTTGCATAAATAGAGAAAGCACGTCTGAATCATTCATTCAAAGTCACCTAAATGAAAATGGCGATCCTGTAATGAAACTCGTCAAACAAACCTTTGGTCATTATGAGAAGTCTATGCTATTTGAGAAGAATTCACCATTTGTTCGAGCAGCTGACAGGATTTTAATAAAGCTACTGGAGTCCGGTTTGAGCAATCACTGGCACAAACCTGTATCGTCTCGTTTATTCAAATCGGAAAAATCGTCAATGAACGAAGAAGAAGAATCTGCGAATCTAATTATTCCACTGCTCATTGTTCTGACTACTGGATATGGTCTTTCTATTGTAGTTTTCATAATCGAATTACTAAAGGAATACATCAAGAAATTTGCATCCAGGTTTATAGCATTTATTGTACCAGGGAGTGGTTACTGAACTTAAGCCAAAATTGGTTGCAGATACATAGACAACGTACACAAATTGTGATGCAGAATTAGAATTAAAATTAGAGATAGAAAATAAGTTGCAGATACTGTAGAAATGTTCATGTACTAAGTCACGTCATTTCTTAAACTACTTATTATATTTCACTCTGTAGAGAAAACCAGTGAACAAAGTGACTAGCTTTTGAAGAAAAAGTTCTGTAGTATTTGTAAGTAGCAATATTAACAACTAGTTTCAGCATCAGCCTTTCTACCACTTAATTGCTATTCTTCGATTGGAAAATTAGAAGATGTGTTTTGACACGACGATGAAAATTTTTCCCGCTTTCGTGACTCCTTCGATTCGTCCAATATTTGACTTCAAAACTGCCTAATGATAAATTCTTTTAATTTTCATCGAAAATATGTTTTACGAGTTTGAGTGAGAAGTGTTAATCAGTATGAGGTGAACAAGCTGTGGACTGGTTAAGCTTGGGTGTCAAAGTCCGTTTTTACTTTTAGCTTGCGAGTACAAACAAGTCAGTGCAACAAACAAAAATAACTTCCAAATGAATAAGCGAGTTCATGCCTTTAACAAACACAACCAAATCCAATTATTTCTTTTTTTGTGTAGAGTAGTCGCTAGCAATGACTATCGTGTTTGCATGTTAAATACAATTGCCTTCAGCAACTAATCTATTTCTATTTCTATTTTTCCAAAGAGGCATCAATCTCTCTATATGCAGCTCGCTATGTGTGGAGTACCTTCAAGCTTTCTAACAGACAGATGATAAGTCTATGAGAGGTTGAATCGAAAGCTTTTCGGTAGTCAAACGAGGCCATTGACAGGACGCGCTGATGGGCTGCAGCGTCTTTGCAGACACACCTGTCCATTAGCAGGTTCTCTCGGCAGCCTGCCACACACACACACACACATATATATATTTTAAGAAGTTTTGTAGCCCATGGAATAGAGTACATTAATACACTTTCACCCGTCTTTCTTTTTGTCATGCGCCCACTTGAGACACAAGATCACGTGACGTGACGTTTATAAAGATTGCAAAGCGTTTGTTTCACTTATTTTGAAGCACTATACCAATTTTTTTCATTCGAATCCATTACAAAATTCAATACAGTGACTCAGAAATACTGTAAGTTCTTGTGTGTAAGAGTCTAATATTCTTACGATTGATTCCGATCAGAAATATTAGTCTGAATTTTCATAGTCATTACTCGACTTTTTCTAACCGTACCTCGATTATCCCTGAACTCGTATATTTTATTTCAATTATGTATGTATGTATAACATTAAGCCATCTCCCTTTCAGGGTAGGCGTGACACTACCTGATTCGGGTAGTGTTTCTAGGTGGGTAGTTTCTTGTAGTAAATAACTACGAATGTAAGCTCACCACACCCACAACGCCAACAGCACGCAGTAGTATTCTCGAACGGTCACCCATCAAAGTACTAACCGCGCCCAGCACTGCTTAACTTCAGTGATCTTACGAGAACTGGTGTTTCCAGCGTGATATGGCCGTTGGATTTGCGATAAAAGAAGAATCAATACCAAAGTCTCTCCGTGTCTATTATATACTTTGCCTGTAACATATAATATATATTGAATCATGTACAGCATATAACATGTAATCTGAAAAAAGTCTATAATCTGAAACCGTTTATTTTGCTATTTATACTTTCCCAACGGGCCGTTTCCTCGTAGAAAAATACTTTATTGTATTTCTAGGATAAAAAGACGTTTCACTCCTTGAAATACACGATACGTTATGTAAGAAAGGTATCATTTAAAATTTTATTAGTCTGACATTTGAGGTTAAGGTGACGCGTTTCATAATCGTACTGTA
Organism: Andricus quercusramuli; assembly: GCA_932178445.1. Taxonomy (NCBI): domain Eukaryota; kingdom Metazoa; phylum Arthropoda; class Insecta; order Hymenoptera; family Cynipidae; genus Andricus; species Andricus quercusramuli. Next base: position 612,810 of record CAKNXH010000039.1, on the reverse strand, counting down.
CTCCGCACCACGCCGCACATGCGCATTCACTGTCCAGTTTTCCTGTGATAAGTGTTACACAAAAGGCTACTTTTTGAACTAAAAAACGCTAATAAAACGCGTAAATTATGCCTGCCTTACATGACATTATTTTTTCTTTAATTATTACTGGAATTACATTTCCTGCGATTATCAACCATCGAAATTTAATGAAACATAATTTATGTGATTGTTATAAACATTGTTTTAAACGAAAACTATTTATCATTTTTATATTCAAAAGAGACATTTTTCACGGAAATTATACAACAAGAAACTAACATTGAATGAAAAACTGGATATGACATACTAAATAACAATTTACCTAATTGTTAATAAAAATTTCTATTAGAAAATGTCAAACTTTGTCGTTTGATCCTCGACAAATGTTATTTTGTCTTTAATAATTTTTGTGGTAAGCTTACTTACTTGAGATATAATTCATAACAAACATATATATCAATTGCTAATCAATTGAGTTGGTTCAACATCACGATTAAGCATAACACAAATTATTAGAGAAAGAATATAATTTTTTTTACAATCAAACGGGCATTTTGTGAAATTTTTCATAGAAGTTTCTACTATCAATGACGCAAATTGTTATTTAGTGTCTTATATTCAGTTTCTAAAACACTTTTAGTTTATTTTCGGATAATTCCAATGAAAAAACCTACTCTTCGGTATATAAAAATGGTAATTCTAAGTTTTTGTTCGAAACAATATTAATAATAATCACATTATTAATTTTTAATTCTTTTCGTTGGGTAATCATCTCAAGAAAGGTAATTCCAACAAGTTGAAAAACAAAATTTCTCCGAGGAAACGGCCGGTTGGGACATTTTTTTAACGGGATTGTTATTAAAAATCTATGTATATATGTTTGATAAAGCTCAAAGTATATAAATGCCTTTGAAGACAAGTGTGAGTCACTTTCGGTCATGAAAATCAATATGAGAAAGACTCATTTATTGAGAATTCGTTTATAAAAATGTTGCTAAGAACAGTCAATTTTAACTTATGCTTATTTTTCGTTACAAATTATGACTCTTATGAAAGATTTTAGCAATTAACGGGTAACAAACTATATTTTCCATAAGGGATAGATACCGATAGGAATTCGTTCATAGAAATTATTTATAATTATTGAGTCAAGTATTATTAGAATTATTTTTGTGCTATGCGTGCATATGCAATAATTTCAGCTAATAGTGAGTTTCTTTCTGTATTTTTTCTTGAAAAAGAAATTCATAAAGCTGACGTGGCTTTTATGGGATTATGGGAATTATGGGAAAATGTGGCATTAAAAATAGAAAATATGGGTAATCTGATTTTTCAATCGCAGATCCATATCATAATGCCAGATTTTATGTCGGGACGAATCCATATTTACTTGCAAAACACAGTCGGAAAGCCATTTTTATTGTGAAAAGAAAACTAACGCTAGTACAATCTTTTTTTTTTTGGTCACGAAAATCAAACAAATACTTCAATTAATCATTTGGCATGACATTTTGCGAGCTTCTCAAGTATTTGAAGAAATTTTAAGGTAAGTTAATAGTGCTTTGCAGAAATTATGAACAATATAGGAAAATATATAAAGAATAAAACGATAAGGATCAGTTTACGACAATGAAATTGCATCAAAGAAATAACAGTGAATCATTTTTGTAGAAAGAATATATACTTGAACACAACAAATGCAAAAAATAAGATAAAATAAACAATTATTTTTTTTAATCAGAAAAAATGGCATTGAGGAACGGTAACTCACAACTTCATAAGTAGTCACTCAAGGATAATTACTCAAGATTACTCAAGATTTCTCAAGTCGTATCATATATTTGAGAAAAACTCATCGTCTGCTGAAGCGGCTGAATACATCTTCATAAATTCTAAAGTCTGGGCGACGATTAGAAAAAAAAAGAAAAAATTCAGCGAAGCTGAATATTCTTCTACTCATCGGGCTAACTATACTGGATATGGATTTTCTATAGTTTCTTTTTTTCATGATTGAATTGACAAGAACATGTTATCTAGTATTTAACAGTATGCCTTATGTATCAATTCCGCCAACGTGAGTCCATTGGCGCAGCTTTTTTTGTACATGTATATTCTAGAAGGGAAGTCCTGAAGTAAAATTCATTTTTGAAAGAGGTCTCATTAATAGCGTAATTTCCACGTTCAGATGAGCTCAACGAACAATACTATGAAATCACTCTTCATTGCATATAAAATGTTTTATTATCGTAAAGTCTGAAAAGGATTGTCTGCAGTCCACCCTTATAGAATAGTCAATTATACTACATGTAGTTATAATTAGCATATATTTGATATTTCAAGTCCAAAGTATATTGTAAAAGACATAAAACATAAAAAAGAGCAATGATCATGTTTCCGAATGTAAAAATTAAGCTTATCATCTTTTTATTGAGTTTCATCAATACTGCTCACGGTGCTCATGAATTAGCTCATGAATTCGAATGGATCAATCATATCGTCGAATACATCAAGGAAGATTTGACAATTTCTCAAGCCGTGTTCGTCATCGACGAAAACTTTGACAATCAAACTTTCAAGATTGAGAGTATTCTACGAGAAGTACAGTCGAGTATTCCTAGTCAAGTTATCAGTTTACACAATGCCACTTTTTCCAGAGCCAGAATTCTAAAGAAGGAACAAGTGTCTCAAGATCTTCAATCCACGACTTTGTTCATCGCCATTCTGCTTGTGCAGAATAATCGAGAAAGCTCATCGTTTTCTGAAGCGACAAAATTTCTTATCGATTTATCAGCTCATCAAATAAGACCGAAATGTTTAATGATCGTATTCTCTCCAAGGAAAGGACTTAGTTTCAAAGAATTATTACAGAAGATGTGGTCGAAGAATTTTCTGCACGTTACAATCCTTGAGGTAATCGAAAAACGAACGGGAAAAAAGTTTCCACCCTGGAATCGTAGTAGAAGCATTGAGGTGCATCACTTGAATCCCTTCACTGGCATCTACGCAAAAAAAAACTACGAAGAAAAAATCAAGTTATTTCCCAACACATTGCAGGATCTAAACGGCTTCCAAATGAAAGTGGGCTCATTTAATTATCCCCCGTATGTTAACGTCAAACGCAACTCCACAGGACACCCAATTTCAGTTTCTGGGCCTGAAGTTTCAGTTGTAGAAGCTCTTTCGAAAGCAATGAATTTCCAAATTGCAGAAGTTCCCTTACAAAAAGAATGGTGGGGCCGCTGGAACTGTGACAACGCAAGCATATCAACTGGAATTGCGAGAAAACTTCGAGACAACGAAATTCGGTTCACTACTAACCACGGAAGAGCTTCGTATAATTGTAGTGTAGAATGCAGTCGAAGAACTGGAGATTTGCGATATAGTGCAATGATACTCAAATCAAAAGAATATAAGCGATCTCTGTCACTCTCAATAAAATGGTTATACTTGGTCCTAATTGTCGTACCAATCTGGCTGATAAGTCGCGTGTTGAAATTCGACTCGTACTACTGGTCTTTGATAGGTATCATACAAGCAATGTCGGGATTTACAGTACCTAGAGAACCTCAAAGATCGGCTGAAAGAATTGTGTTTGCCACTGTTCTGATCGCGTTCACGGTATTCTCCTCCACTCTCTTCGCAATAATAACCGACATTGAAATGACCGAAGATCCAGATGTGGTTATTGATACATTGGAAGATCTAAATAAGTCGAATCTCATTCCTATGCTGCCAGAGCTATTTTACAATTTATTGAAAAGAGGAAGTGATCACATTACCGAGACCTTGTTGAACAAGTCCAGAACAAATGTTAGTCGTGAAGAATGCCTAGATATGCTATTGCAACAAGAGAAGGTTGCTTGCATAGATAGAGAAACCACGTCTGAAATATTCATTCAAAGTCACCTAGATGAAGATGGTCAACGTTCGATGAAACTCGTCAAACAAACTTTTGGACATTACCAGAAGTGTATGTATTTTGAGAAGAATTCACCTTTCGTTCGTGCCGCTGACAAGATCCTACAAAAATTAGAGGAGTCTGGTCTCGATAATTACTGGCACAAACCTCTATCGCCGCGATCAATAAAATCAGAAGAATCATTAATGAATGAAGAAGAAGAATCTGCGAATCTAATTATCCCGCTGATCATCATTCTGGCTACAGGATATGGACTTTCCATTGTCATTTTCATAATCGAATTGCTAATTGAATACATCAGGACACTGTCATCCGAATGTATTGCATTTATTCTACCACCTAGTCGCTTATAAACTAATAGGTGAAGCAGGCTAAGAAAAAAACAAAAATGGTTGGAGGTACATTTTTGAAGCGTTAAAAATTAGCCGTATTACGACGAAAGTTTCAGTAAGTTTAGGAGAGTTTGACGTCTCAACGACTCCAGTATAAAATGGAATAGTATTGAGAAAATCGGAATAGAATCAATGAGAAGAAATGCAAGTAGAACTTTTCTTGGCTTTAAATCATGGTCTGGAATCTCTCAGATGACTGTAACTAAATTCGAAATTATTTTGCAATACTGAGTCAAAAGTAACTGGAAATCGACAGCTTTGCACAATTTGATGAACAAAAACAAGCCTACGAGTAGATATATAGCGCTAATGGTTATTCCAGCCAATGTTAAGGCCATGTCAAACTAACAAAAACATTTTTTCTCAGTTCGTATGAATGCAAAACAATAAATTCCAGAAATATTTTGTATCTGAAGTTGAATAAAAACGTTGCAAACAATGGAAAATGACAATATAATTAACTACAGAATTGTTGTTAAAAAAAACGTTGGAATGCAGCCATCGGGTAAGTTTGACATGGCCCTGAATACGTGAAATTCTCCCATTAGGGACGTCAAAAAAAGCTTTGACAATTGTATCATTTCAATCTCCATCGAAAATTGTACGAACTAACATACTGGCATCATTTCATATGATATGAATTGACATTCACCAGAATCGAATCTTTTTTTTACTACAAGTTAAAAAAGATTCTTCTGGAAAATTCAAATTTACTGTCATTTCCTGGTTTCTGAGAGCCATGGGCCACCCTAAACTATAATAGTGTATCTTTGATATATCAATTCCTTGTCAAATGAATTGATTATTATAATTTCATCCGAGTTCGTATACTTTAATTACATTTATTTCAGTTCTTGGTTACATTTTGCCAGTCGTATTTCTTATTTATTTGAGAGCTCATAACCCTATTTCTCAAAAGAAATTGTTATGAATTTTTGATTATGGAATAATTATTATTATATTTTCACGTATTCAAAATAATGGTACATTTTCAATATTTTGCTTTATAATGAAAATAGTGATTCTAGAATATCAATTATTATGTAGAATATCTAAAATATGTACGGTGGTAATATGCTGTTACAAAAAATAAATCCTCAATTAATACGAGTAGATGGTAAAAGTTGAGTGCAATGTTATGCGTTTGAGTAATTCAAAAACTTAGGATAGAACCTAATTAAAACTGCATCTTCCAGACTAATAGTTTAAATTTTATTTAAACAAAAATACGAATCAATTACGTTTCGGAAACAGCTGGTTTTCCTCATCAGATCTTAAAACAGTTTAAAAATTCCCAGCAAATTTCTTTATGTGTGAGTTCCATCTTTTAGAAAGGTATAAACTTTATAGGTAGTGATGTAGAATGATTGTTATTTTTTATTTTTGTAATAAAATATTGTTTAAAAAGATGGTAAAAAAGACAAAAAATGTTTTGTGGAGACGGAGCAGATATGCCCCGTCTCCATCTCATACATAATAGTATATTGCATTACAAGTGGTAGGCGATGGCCTTTTCGTGACAAGTGCAGTGTTTTTAGGACGAGTCGTAGGTGAGGGCACCGAAGGTGCCCGAACCGAAGACGAGTCTCAAAACACTGCGAGTCAAGAAAAGGACCTACCACGAGACATGCACGAAACTTTTTACAACAAGATCATGAAAATCGTGAAAAAAACGCTACCTGATCGAAGTTGCGGGGGCGGGGGTCCAGGGCGCAGCCCTGGTGGGGGTGCAGGGGGCGAAGCCCCTGCTGGGGGGTTCGGGGGGCGAAGACCCCCGTTTGAAAAACAAACCAAATCATAAGTTAAAATTATGATAAGATTACGATGAAATTAAATTAAATTAAATAAGTTTAACTAACAAATTTTTTCATATAAAAAGAAGGAATTTAGAATCAAGATAAATGTATACCTGTTTATTTTAGCAACTTTATTTTAAAGAGAACACTTTGAAGAGTATAACATTTTGAACTAATTTAAATTTTCCCGCAACTTTGACTTGAGCAACTATAGCGCACCTAGCGGCGGAGAGGCTACCGGCGTTTATAACCTTATTTCTGAATGCTTTCACGCGTTTGTTCGGTTTTCTTCAATAGTTAAATCAATGTGATATTATCGAAAATAGAAAAAATATCAGATTCGGACGAAAGTGAAGTCTTTCAGTGTACGCCTCCTATTTCTGCACGGTAAGTCGGGAGACGACCGCGCTACAGTTGTCGCTGAAAACATCGACCTATTTCCGTCTTTATCTAACTATCTTCCTTTCACTTATTGTGAAAATGTGGAATGCTTACGAAAAGAGGCCTTTTCGTAAGCATTCCTCATTTTGTACGTTCTTTATTCGCATCGTTCGAAATGCGCCACATTACACACAGATCATAAGTATGAAAACACGCCATTTTCATGATAGTGTTGTAAAAAGAAATTTGCAGGGAATTTTTAAAACTGTTTTAAGATCTGATGAGGAAAACCAGCTGAACATATATCAATCATGCAAGCAAGCTTCGGTTTGGTGCTGCCCGAACGTTATTGAGTGTGGGGAATCCAGGAATGGTTAATTGACTGCTGCAAATTCAGCCGAGTTGAGAGTAAAAAACTATGAATTACACTGCGATTAGGACTTTGTCCTTCCGAAAACTGAGACAATATATATAGATTTCCATTATTGATTCTAGGAAGTATAGAGATTCATGCTTGCTACTATTTTTTGAGAAAACGCACTTTTTAGGAAAAACTTTATTTTTTCATTTGTGCAAAGGTTGAAGCACTTAAATTGTAGGTGATAACTTACGAAGTGTATATAATAACTTTAAAGTTTTAAAAGATAAGGTTCTTTGCAGAAGAAATACAAATATTCAATGATTAGTGTGTAGATTCATAATCCTCCCCGTGTCTTGTGCATCTATTCATGAAATTTGCCGAAAACGCGCACCGCATTACCTCAGGGACATAGGAGTAAGGCCACTACGCCATGCAACGGGCTCGTCAGCTTCCGACATTATGGTTGGGTGGGCTAGTTATTGATGTATGTTTGGAGGTTTTGTACACGGGGCTGTTTCTCTAAACGCCTTACACTTGATAGTCCCCAGCAGATCATCGGTCCTTGAGGCCCTTTATGACTCACCTACAGCAGGCTTTGTTCGGATCAGGACCTTCGCAGCTCGCTTTAATGTGGCTAAAGCCTTGACAGCGGTAGCATGTTACACTCTCCGTCTTCTTACGTACTTTACAGCACACCCATCCCACCTTTAGGTGTTCTGTACGCAGCAGCCTTGCTGAAAGTTCATCGTTCATTTCGACGTAGGCCTTCAGATTTCCTTCGAAGGTCTTCTTCGTGATGCTTACTTTGAGCTCTGCACATTTTGTTTCGCCAACGTGCCTCCATATGGCGACCTTGAAATCCTCCGCGTTTGTTGTCGTGTTAAGGTCCAAGACCTCGGTGCGGGTGACGAGCTCGCGCACGCTACCCCCCTTATCGACCGGTGTCAGGCTTCACCTTTTGCTTCAAGTCCTTCACGACCTGGGCGTAGCTCGATCCCTCAGCTGGTTTGATTAAAACTGCCTCGGGCCAAGCTCGCCTCTGTGGCTTCTGCTTTTTTGTTGGTTTGGGTGAGGATGTTATCACCCCACCGCCTTCCTTCTTAAGGGTTGGGGTCACCGCTGCAGTGATGCGGGTCCTCGTGTACTTCCTATTTGGCTTGATAGAGTTTGATCCAACTAGACTCAGAGTGGGCTCTATCTCTCTAGCTTCCCATGACGGGGAGTGGTTTCTTCCGTCTAGGTCCCCATTTCGCTCGTATCTTTCTTCAGCCCTGCCTTCTCCTTGGTCTTCTTCAACTTATTGCCCACAGTCCAAAAAAACCCTGTGGAACAAGGCTGAAGTGCTACTGGGCAAAAATCATGACGCTTCCCATTTGTCTGACCACTTTCTGTGCTTCTTCTAGTCCATGCCTGATTGAAATCAACATATTCCTTTTGGAATCGCAAAAATCCTGCATCTTGGTCAGAACACTCTGTAGCTTTTTTATGAGCTTTTAATTATAGTTCAAATTCCGCTCCAAGATAGATTTATCGTTTTCAACCTCCATCTTTTGGCTCATGTCCAACTCTTCTGCCACATCGAAATCGAGTCCTTACTTCTTATATATACTCCGGTTTTAGTTTGTTTGTTTTTGTTTCATGTTGTTCTCACGAGTATCCAGGAAAGTATCAGTGCTCCCCCATAGAGCCTCGCACGCAGGGGTAAGATCTCAATAATCTACGAGGCGACCTGTTAGCCTAGAGACACCGTAAAGAACACCACACCCTGGTGCAATTAAACTTTCAGCAAGGTTGTTGACGCCTTGACTTGAAAGTCATTCCTTCGGAACCATCCCTGGACCATTGTCCGCGACTGCTTCTTGAGTTATGCAGCCATATTCAGCAGAAATCTTCGGTACAGAGCCCCCTATCTGCGACCAAGGGACGCGCCTGGTAGCCTGATCAAAGGCGCCTCAAACTGGATATGTTATGAATTGCCATATCCAGCAATTTTCTATTCGTTCATTTATTGCTATCAGTATCTTTCTTCATTGTTATCTACATTTTGTAGCATTTAATTATAGTTACGATGGGGAATTGTATTGACCCTCTGGTAATAAATAAGTTGGTGTTTCTGTGGAAGGGCTTTAGGGTCCAGTATTAAGAAGCTGTGTTTTTTAATCAGACATTTCGACTCATTAACTTTAAACCGAATCGCCCGTTCCACTTAATGCCCTTAGACTTTCAGAAATCAGTCGTTTTCCAATAGTGACAACAGCAAGTAGTCACTTTCGTTAAAAAACATGTGTTTTTCAAAAAAACGACGAAAAATTAAATTAAATTTATATGCGTTCGGCAACGAATTTTATTAGTGCAATAGTAATTTTATGATTTACTTATACAATTGCTAAGGTTAGTAATGACATATACAGATATACATCAAAAACTGATGAAAGTAGAGAAATTATGGATAACTCAAAACCTTGTTTTCAAATAGAAAATAAAATTCGTTGAATTTTCATTACTATAATAAAGCAGTTTTCTATTTATCCGTCACCCTTTCCCATTATTCAATTCTTCAATTAGTTTATTTATGTCTTATCTTGAATTAGTTGCAATTATTCACAATTAATTACATTTCATTCTATATTCTTGAATTCTATGAATATTATGAAAATTATTTTATTTCGAACAAAAAAATTTACAACAAAGAGTCATAATTATGTTTTACTTTCTAAAATTATATATTTTCAGTCAATGTTATTCGTGTGGAAAGCATATCACTGAAAATGTAAATTTGGTTTTGTTTAGAAATGAATCACTTAAGAGGCCTCCCATATGAGTCGAAACATCTGATTAAAAAACACAGTTTTTTTATTTCTGGACCCTGAAGCCCATACAAAGAAACACTAACTCATATAATTATAGTACTATGTATTTATTTTCTTTCAGCTGAAGAAAATTGTTTGCCTAAACATTTGGAAGGCTTGATAAAATAGATAATTGATGCCTCTTTCTGATGAAAGTGAATTGACATAATACCAATATCATTAATTTTCCAACTTACGTACCTGGTACACCAGTTTTACTCTTTTTACTCGTGTAGGACCTTCATAATTTTTACATTCTCATTCTAATGAGAAGGTATTGGTTTTATGTAAAATTTGACTTGGTCGGTTTTCATCAAATCTCCACGTTTTGAGACCCCCTGAGCCAGAAAAAAAGGTTTTTACCAAGGTGTCTGTCTGTCTGTCTGTAGGCACGATAACTTTCGAAAAAATAATCAGATTGGGTTGTGCTTTGGCACACCTTTTTAGGGCCTAAAAAGAAAGAACAAGTTCGTTAACCAGCTATTTCGGATGAAAATTCAAAAAGTGAGCACATTTTGAAAATTTTTGAGAACACTTTTTTTGAAGATTTGGAAATTGTATGGACGGTTGTTAGTAGTAAGCAAAAAGAGCAAAAAAATATCCTAATGACTTTTTCAGATAAAAAAAAATTACCAGAGTTATAGCATTTTCAAAATTCCAAAAAACAAACGAAAATGAACATTTTAAGCCGAAAAACGCACGTTATGAAAAAAAGTCAAGAGAAGAAAAACGTTGATTTTTGAACACCTTACAATATTTTCATAATAACTTTTTCAATTTTTCAAAAAAATACAATATTTAAATTCTGATCGCACAACAAAATAATGAGAAATCAAAAATTCCATTTTGCTGTGAAACTATGCAAGATACGACAAAAGATGACTAGACCAAAATTATGCATCTAAAAAAGATCTACAAATTTGTTATTATTCACTTTTTGATATGACGCGTAGTTTTTGTTTTATTCATAAAAAACAGCATTGAAAATAGAAAAAATAAATTTTTAGACGAATAACACAAGCTACGAAAAACATGACGAAGACAACATTTGTTCATTCAAAGAAGAGGTACAAATTTTTTATCCATCATGTTTCGATAGGACGCGTAGTTTTTATTTTATTCGTGAAAATAACATTGACAGTAAAAGAAATCAAATTTTTGGAAAACTTTGGAAAAATCCATTTTCGTTGTAAGAATATATTCAAAATGAAAAAAATAACTTTTTTGAAAAACGGAAAATGTAAAATAACATTTTAACTAATAAAATTTGTCGCTTAATTTATATAATTATTCTTGATTTGAAATCAAATACAAATCGCGAAGCGCGACGCCCAAATTGCGCGCCGTAAGTGCGCTCAAACTTTTTTGTTTCTATTATACGGTGCACAGAACCGAGCATGGAACGCAAGGTTCAAATGAATTTTAAATCAAATATCGAGCGCGAAGCGCGAGTATCTGGATGAGAATGTGTTCCTTAAGGTCGATAGAACCTTGAGTAAATAAATTTCCTTTTCAGTCTAAAATAAAAACAAATTTAACAATCACTTCATATGTAGAGGTTTTGATAATTTTCTAATATTTAGAAATAAACTTTTTCTTTCATCGAAGTCGAACACGAAGTTCAAAGATCTAGAGGAATCGAGCGTAAAGCGCGATGTGAATACGCCCGAGCGCGTAGCGCGAGGTGAATACATAATCGAGCACGAAGCGCGAGATAAATATATGATCGAGCGCGAAGCGCGAGATCCAACAGTCGCGCGCCCTAGGCGCGCTCAAACTTGCGAGCCGCGCGCGAAGCGCGCGATGAGAATGTGCCCGCGAGGCGGGCAGATTTTTTTTAATTATAACCTACATTCATTTTGTAATTATAAAATGAATTGATCATCTTCACAATCTTACACAACTTTTATTATCTGCAGAAAAAAAGTTGTACATAGATTCTACTTTGTAGGCTTTGAAGGTTCCAATTAGTGTTTCACAATTTTAATTTATACATATTTTTAGGATATTACAATTATTATATTTTTCTCTTATAAAAACTTGGATTTTGTATTGTACCTTTCAACAGAAAAGAATAAATATTCTAATCCTGTATTTGAAAAATGTGTACTTTACCAATTACCTGAATTTACATGCCTTTAATTACAGCAGGAATCCTCATATCGGACCTCTCATTTTCAACATTTATGAGTTAAAAAATATAGAAATGTGGTAATAGTTATAACTTTTGTAAACATTTTCTATCGACACCATTGAATCTTGTATCCAGCATAATACATATAAATATAAATTATATATATATATTTATATATAATTAAAAAAGGCTAAACAACCACCGCAGGGTCCCACTGAGAGCAACTGCCATCTAAACTAGCTGCGAATTGTATTTATTTGTATTTATAATTTGTATTTATAATTATATGGTGCTCATTTCACGAGCTCTTTGCTTCCCGTTAGCGAATGTATTTGCTTCCTCATAGAGGAAGCATTAGCGATTTTTTTCAATAATAGACAAATCAAAGTCTTCATTTTGCGTAATTTAAAAATATAAATTTACAAAATATACAGAATTACAAAATAATACTGAACATTTTTGAATACAAAGACAATTCAGACGAATCAAATTTTTTATCTGGAATGAAAATTTGTCCAACTGGAAAAGGGAAGGGAAAATTTATGATCAAAAAAGGCTTTTCTATTGATGAGTCAACTTTAAATTATGTCGATGAAGAAAGTTTCTCTGTTTTAAACAGATGATTCGAATATTATAAATAAACCTAACTTCCTTAATCTTCAATAAAGTGTATTAATATTATAGACCAATAGATTTTCCCTGGATCGAGGAATCATTTCCGCTTTTGCATCAGTTTTGAATTATTTTAGTGCAAAAAGTTTTACTCTAAAAAATCGTGTTTTCAAATATTATGCATTACCATAGCTTCGTTTCTCTTCAGTAAAATGTATGAATGCTATGGATTAATCGATTCGTCTTGAATCAATACAACTTTTCCATTTTCGCTACAACTTTAGATTATGAGAATGAGAAAACTGTTACTATAAAAAACGACTTTGAAAATATATCAATTATCATAACTTCCCTACTCTTGAATAAAATGTATTAATATCGTAGGTCAATCGATTCGTCTCGAACCAAGAAATCCTTTATATTCTTGCATCAACTTTGAATTATGCGTGGAAGAAAAAAGTTTTACTATCAAAAACCGTATTTTTTAATATCATGCATTACGATAGCTTTCTTACTTTTCAACAAAATTTATAGATATTATAGGTCAATCGATTCGAATCGAATCAACACATCTTTTCTGTTCTTGCATCAACTCTGAATTATTTTGATGAAAAAAGTTTTAGTATAAAAAACCGAATTTCAAAATACATAAAGCACTATAACTTCCCTACTCTATGATAAAATGTATCAATATTATAGGTCAATCGATTCGTCTCGAACCAAGGAATCTTTTATATTATTGCATCAACTTAGAATTACGTTAATGAAAAAAGTTTGAGTATAAAAAACCGATTTTTAAAATATTATTGAGTGCTTAAAAAAATGCAATAAATATTTTTAGAAAACCTTCTGTCAGGAAAATTACTTAGAACATTGTATTAGACATTTCGAAATTGAGGAAGATTTAATTAAATGAATTAAAAATTTTTTGAAAATATTACCATTACAAAGCTTGCTCTATTAGGAAGCAAAAATGACACTGGCTTCCAGTAGAATATATATATATATATATGTGTGTGTGTGTGTGTGTGTGTGTGTGTGTTTCCTTCACATAAATAATAAACTTCGGATATCGAGCTGCAACTGAAAATGGGCTCGATATCCGAAGTTTATTATTATTCATGTGTTGGAAAAATCCATATTTCCTTGAAAAAACACAGTCGTACAGTTATTTCATTTTAAAAACGAAACCAACGAAGGAAAACTTTTTTTTCTCGCAAAAATCGAAAAGCAACATCAATCATATTTCCTTGCAAAGAGCAGTCGGAAAAGCATCTTATTTTAAGAAAGAAAGGAGCGAGAGCATGCCCTTTCTCTTTTCTCGCGAAAATCAAACGTCAATGAACAATTTGACACTAGAATTTGCGTATACTCAAGTGTATCTTTAAAATAGCTGACAAGTCTACATTGATTTATCCTGAAAAATATTCAGGAAATAGATTAAAAAAATAAGTATTAGTGAACTGAAATCTACTTGAACAAGAACAGAATGAAATTATGTCTATTCACAACTGGTGAAAAGAAATTACTATCTTCGCAAACAGTCTGATAAAGATAAGGATATTACGACAAGTATAAACTATTTAAGAAAAATTCACTGCATGATCAAACACCTTAGTTCATCTTAATAATAAAGTTGCTTGCGCTACAGACACACACACACACACGTATCGACCTACCTATTCTGGATATGGATTTTCGTTAGTTATTCTAATAATTGGATTAATAAGTGCAGGTTGCACTCATTAATCTATTGACATAGATTTTCTTTGCACCAGTCCTTTCTAAAAGAGCATTGCTTAAGTAAAATTCATTTTTTAAATAGATTCAATCAATTCTAAAGTAGGGACAAGTTTCTCAAGATATTTAATCCACGGCTTTGTTGACGAAAAGCGCGGATCAGTTCGAAATCAATAAATACTATCAATAATAATACAGATAAATACGTCGGACGCTCAGGTTAGTAACTCGCGGTTTGATAATTTCTAGTACTGCTGGCTTACGCAGTTTCTCAGTTCAAGGTAGGAGAGACGGTTGCGGCACTTTTCTGAAAATCAGCAGCAGCGTAGTGGAAAGGAGCAGTGCGCGGGTACTCGATCGATTATATTGCGAAATAATATCCACTCAAATTGGAAGCGGCTAGGTGAAAATGTCAGCCGTTAGGGAGGTTAGTACATGGTACCGCAACTGCATACGTCTTTTTGGTGGAAATCTTCCAAACGTAGAGGTAAGTTATAAAGGTCTGAAAAGTACTCTTTTCAAGCGCAGAATGCATTTGCGCGATTCTCTTTCTTCATCCTTCCATCGGTTGAAGACCTGTCAGTTTCACGAATTACTAGAAACTGCGCGAAAGTTGAAGTTGGAGTACCCAATCTGATACACAAAAGTCAAATTTTAGATATTTTTTTTTTTTGTGAAACTGAAAGGTCGACAATCGACAGAAGAACGGAACACGGCTGAGAAAATACATTCTACTTGAGAAATATTACTATCGTATATTTCTGCCTTACTTTTCCGTGTAGAATATCTTCTCGAAAAAGTCGTATAACGTATCCACATGACGTCATGCTAAAATACTCTATTCAAATCAATGCAGGCTTTCCGCTCTTCGGGCCTCTTTTTTTAATTGGTGAGCCACTGACGCGGAGGAGAGCGTATAGGGACCACGGTTGGAGGTGCCGAAACTGCGCAAGTGGAAATAGTCGTGTAAGGAGGTGGTGAAATTGAGGACACTCTCAATGAAATGGTTATACTTGGTACTACTAATCGTACCAATCTGGATCATGACTCGTTTGTTGAAATTCGGCACTTACTACAGGTCTTTGATAGACATAATACAAGCAATGTTGGGATTTGCTGTACCCAGAGAACCTCAAATATCAGCTGAAAGAATTGCATTTGCCACTGTTCTGATTGCGTTTTCAATATTCTCTTCCATCCTTTCCGCAATAATAACGTACATTGATGCCTATGATGCCGAAGTTATTATACCTTGTATTGGAAAAAGAGAGTGATTATATTAAGCAATCTTTGTTACATAAGGCCAGATCTTATAATAGTCGTGAAGAATGCCAAAAGGTGTTATTGGATCACGAGAAAGTTGTTCGCATATATAGAGAAAGCACATCTAAACTATTCATTCGAAGCCACTTAGATAGAGATGGTCATGCTGAGATGAAACCCGTCAAGCAACCTTTTGGCCACTATGAGACGGCAATGCTTTTTGAGAAAAATTCCCCGTTTGTTTGAGTTGCTGACAAGATTTTGATAAAGCTACTGGAGTCCGGTCTGAGCAATCACTGACACGAAGCTCTGTCGTTTCGATCAACAAAACCCGAAGAATCAATAATGGAGAATGAACAAGTATCTGCGATTCTGATTATTCCACTGCTCATCGTTCTGACTCCTGCACAGAAAAAACTAAGAATAAAATTTGTTGCAGGAAATTTTTTAGAGCGATAAAGTTTTGTTCAGCCAACTTCACGTCTTTCAAAATACATGTGTTTGTCATGGAAAAATAAAAGAAAGTTTAACCGATATTTGTGTAAAGTTTATCCTGCGAAGTTAATTTTTGTTGCAGAGAATCTTTCGTCGGAAATCGATGTAAAGTTTATCTTCTGTTTTTTCTGTGTGGATATGGGCTTTCTATTGTAATTTTCATGATCGAATTGCTGAAGAAATACATCAAGAAATTTCCATCCAGCTGTATAGCATGTATTCTACCATGGAGTAGCTTCTGAACTAATAGCCAAAATTGGTTCCATATACAAACATTCTTAAAGGCCTAAAAATTGAACTTTTTGCCCTGAAAATTTCACCCAGGTTAGAAAAGGCTTTGACAGATAGCGTTAGAAAAAAACAGCAATATTGATGAGTAGTACGAGTTTAATAACAAATCAAAGTACACAAATTGTGATGCAGAATAAGAATTAAAATTAGAGATATAAAATGAGTTCCGATACAATATGTATGCAGAAATGGCAATGTTCTAAGTCACATAATTTCTTATACTGCTTATTATATACTACTCTGTAGAAAAAACCGGTACCAGGTGGACAACAGTAACAGCTGAATAATAAAAAGAAGTAACTGGGTTTTAAGGCGAAAGTTCTGTAGTATTTCTTTGTCAGTAGCAATATTGAAAACTATTTTCATCATCAGCCTTTTTACGACTCACTGGCTATTGTTGAATTGAAAAATCAAAAGATATGTTTCGACTGACATGGTGATAAAAATTTTTTGTGCTGACAGATTATCATTTTTTAAGGAATTAAATTTCTTTCACTATTCTTCAAGCAGTTCCTTCGATTCATCCAACATTTGTCTTTTAGAACTGTCCAATGATCAGTTCTCTTCATTTTCGTTGAAAATATGTTTTACGCATTTTTATGAGAAGTGTTGATCAGTACGAGGTGAATAAATTGTTGACTGTTAGTAGCAATGACTTTCATGTTTGCATGTTTAATACAATCTTCTTCAGCAACTGATCTTAAGGCTTAAAATGTGAATATTCACTTCGTATCTGAAGCTTACCATTTAAATAAAATTGCAACGTATTGAAAAACTATGAAATATAGAATAAATAGCTACTATAATTCATGTAATAGCATAATGCTTTGTAAAGTTTTTGTAATGTTTTATAAAATTTCTTCTCACCGTTTAAAAATCCGTACTTCACTTCAACGCCAAATATTTGTGCAGCAACTAAATCTACTACGACTTTGGAAGTAGAATCGTTTGAAATATTTAGAAAATTTTGCGTCGCATCCTGTTACCGTGCAATTATTTCGATATACAAGTCAAACAACTTTTAACTTTAGAGCTAAATATTTTTCGACTTGTTTATTGAAATTATTTCAACGTAGGCGGATTTGATGCGAAATTGTCTAATATTTTAAATTATTGTACTCACAAATTCATAGATTCAGCTCCTGCACAAATATTCGTCTTTAAAGTATAGTATTAATTTTCAATCAGTCAAAGGAATTGTACTTGAACTTTTTGTCGATAGTATACATACATATTGAATTTTGTACAGTATATAATCTGAAAAGAATCCACAATCTCAAATATTTTTTGTTTTTGCAATTTGTACACTTCTCTTTTGTAACAGGAGTATATTTATTCGATACTATATTGTATACAATCTGAGGCTTAATAATTTTAAAAATTCATGAGAAACTTTTCAGGTGGGAATTTCGATAAGGTGCCGAGGTTTACAATCGGTGCTGTACTGGCCCAGTACTGTCCACCAGAACAGATAGCTGGTAGTTTCCCCAGTACTGGCTGAAGGTTGGATATACGACCGGGACAGTAATATGTTTTGAGGTACAACACTCGAAGATTTAAAATTAGGTTTATAAATGTTGCTAATGTGTTTTTAAATTAAGAAAATCTATAAATTCAACTACCGCAAAAACATTTTCTTCTACTACTCCATGAAAAAAGCTTCTATGTTCCAGCTTCGAAAAAAAGTTTGTAATAGGCTTAATGCATCAAAAAATTGAACGCAATTTGTGCTAGATAAATATTCTACTTCAAAAGTTTTGAAGTTAAATAAAAGACTCAAATTAAAAAAATGGTACCTTTTCTGAAGAAGGAATGTTTTTTAGGGTAATAGGTTTTGTTTTATATGAAAAATGTTATTTTTAAGAAGCTGTAATGGATTCAAATAATTCATATACTTAATAAAAGCGTAGTTTCATTATACTCGAATTATTCATTTGCTGAAAAAAATGTATTACATCAATGGATGTATAATCATTACCACAATTTATTATGTGCTTTGATATTGAAACAGACCTATTTTCTTGATGTTGTTCTTATAATTTAAAAAAGTGCGCGTCCTATCAAAACTTTTTATTGTAGCTTGTTCCGTTTCTCTGAAAGAATTATTCTTTATTTGAATGTTATTCTTTACGATTAAAATAAAAATTACGTGTGCTATCAAAAACTAATTTATCACTGATTTGTTAATATTTTGGTTTTGGTGGAGAATGGAATTTTTTATTTCATAAAAATCTTCTCGATGGATAAAACCAGAACCATTGGTCAAAAATGGCTGGTGAACAAATTTGTTTTCTCTTTGTATGCCTTAAAAACGTGTATCACATAAAACAAACACCTTCTCATTAGGATAAGAATGTAAAAAGATTTTTTAATTAACTCTTGCATCTTAGTATGCCAGTGGTTTGATGAGCGTTCAAAGACAGTGCTGACATAGTACTAAAGACAGTCGGCCAGTACTGGAACTCCGGCAGGCTGTACTGGGCCAGTACAATGACGGTCGTGTATTTCCACCTGGGTTAGATATCTACATATTTATCAGAAAATGTGACTATAAAAAAAGTATGGTAATCTGATTTTATAATCGCAGATCCGTATCAAAAGGTCAAATTTTATATAACGAAAAATCCATATTTCCTTGGAAAACACAGTCGCAAAGTCATTTTATTGTGAAAAGGAGAACAACGAAGTTACATCATTTTCTCTGGTCGCGAAAATCAAGTAAACACATCAATTAATCATTTTTCATTGAATTTCGCGAGTTCCGCAAGTATTTGAAGGAAATTATGAGTTAATAAATAGTGCTTGTTTACAAAAATTAGAAATAAAATAGGAAGAAATATTGCGAATGATTAATAATTCGAAATTAGTGTTTTCATCAAAAAATTCAAGAAATAGATAAAATGATAAGGATTAATTTACTGGAATGAAATTGCATGCAAAAAATAACAACGAATATTTTTATTGACGAAATACATACTCAAACAAAAAAAGCGCAATAAAATGAGATAAAATGAAATTCTTCGTTTAAAACACAAAAAATGGCGTTCAGAGGCAGCAATTGCCAACTGGGCACGATTACAGAAAAGAAAAATAGCAAAAACTCTGCGAAGCTAAGTACTCTACTACTCATCGGGCCAACGTGAATACAATGGCGTAGCTTTTATTTGTACAGGTATTCTCCAAATGAGCATTCGTAATAAAATTCATTTCTGAATCAGATCTGATCAACGGATAAATTTCCACATTTAGATATGCTGAAAGAACAAGCCTAGGAATGTAATTCAAAATGTACATAAGACATTTTATTATTGTGAAGTTTAAACAAGATGATCTGCAGTCGATTCTTAGGATTTTAGGGTAATTTTGTATTTTAACCCATTGGTATAGGTCGAAGATAGCATTACTCTTACAAGGATGTAAAATGTCTGCTATTGCCTGTTCACACAAGTAAAAAGTGAATATTACCATGAGTTAAGAGTAACTGTGCCTGATATAATGCGAGTAGCAGAAGTGGCCCCTATCGGCTGCAAGAGTCAATCGCCGTCCGCAAAACAGCTGTATTTGCAAAATTAGTGGTGAAGTTTCTCGGCAGTGCAAACTATTATATGTTTTTCTTCGAACTGCGAAAGAAATCACTCCGTTGTTTATCTTTACTCTTTAGTGAGGCTTTTTTCGATGGAATCATGTGACGTGTTGCTGGTTGCCAGCAGACGATACCAAGTTGCCTAGGCCTTCGAAGTAAGCCTTGACAATAACCCTTACAACGTGCGTGAAGACAAAAGGATACTCGGCATGTCAGGGCTTAAAATATTTGGTTAAATACACCTAACATAAACGAGCAGAATAATGATGTTTTTGAATGTTAAAATCAGGCATATATTTCTTTTAAGTTTCATCATTATTGCTCATGCATTATTATACGAATCTAAATGGATCAATCAACTCGTCAACTACACTAAGAAAGATTTGAGAATTTCTCAAGCTGTTTTTATCATCGACGACAACTTTGACAATCAAACTATCAAGATTGAGGGTATCGTACGAAATTTTCAGTCGAATATTCCTAGTCAGGTTATCAGTTTACAGAAAGCTTCTCTTTCCAGAGCCGGAATTCTAAAGCAGGAGCAAGTTTCTCAAGATCTTCAATCCACGACTCTATTTATTGCGATACTGCTTATACAGAATAACTTAGAAGGCTCATCATTTTCTGAATCAACACAATTTCTGACCGCTTTATCAGCTCATCAAATAAGACCAAAATGTTTGTTGATCATTTTTTCTTTGAAGGAAGAACTTAGTTTCAAGAAATTATTGCAGAAAATGTGGTCAAATAATTTTTTGCATGTTACGATCCTGGAGGTGATCAAGAAACAAACGAAAAATAAGTTTTCACTCTGGAACCGTAGTAGAAGCATTAAGATGCATCACTTGAATCCCTTCACTGGCACCTACGCAAGACAAAAGTACGTAGAGAAAATAAAGTTATTTCCCAACACATTGCAGGATCTAAACGGCTTCCAAATGCAGGTGGGTTCATTTAATTATCCTCCGTATGTTAATGTCAAACGCAACTCCACAGGACACCCGATTTCAGTTTATGGGCCAGAAGCTTCGGTCGTACAAGCTCTTTCGAAAACAATGAATTTCAAAATTTCAGAAATACCTGCTCAAAATGAATGGTGGGGCCGTTGGAACTGTGACAACTCAAGCGAATCAACTGGATTCGCGAAAAATCTTGCAGACCATGAAATTCGTCTCACTACCAACCAAGGGCTGATAACGTATAATTGTTCTTACGAATCCAGTCGAAGCACTGGAATAGCACGATATAGCGCAGTGATACATCAATCGAAAAAAAATAAGCGGAATCTGTCACTCTCAATGCATTGGCTATACATGGTCCTACTGATCGTACCAGTCTGGCTCATGACTCGTTTGATGAAATTCGACACTTACTGCTGGTCTTTGATAGACATAATACAAGCAATGTTAGGATTCCCAGTACATAGAGAACCTCAAAGATCGGCTGAAAGAATTGTGTTTGCCACTGTCCTGATCGCGTTTTCGGTATTCTCTTCTACCCTCTTTGCGATAATAACCGACATAAAAATAACGGAAGATCCAGATGTAGTTATCGATACATTAGATGATCTGAACGAGTCGAATTTTGTTCCCATGATGACGGAGTTATTTTACAATTTATTGAAAAATAGAAGTGATCAAATTATCGAAACTTTGTTAAACAAGTCCAGAACTGACGTTGGGCGTCACAAATGCCTAGAGATGCTATTGAATCAGGAGAAGGTTGCTTGCATAGACAGAGAAAGCACCACTGAACTATTCATTCAAAGTCACCTAGATGAAAATGGTCAACGTGTGATGAAACTCGTCCAAGAAACTTTTGGACAGTATCAGAAGGGTATGTTTTTTGAGACAAATTCACCGTTTGTTCGGGCAGCTGACAAAATTTTGATAAGGCTACTGGAATCCGGTCTCAGCATGCACTGGGACAAAAATATTTCGTTTCGATTAATAGAATCTGAAGAATCAATAATAGAGAAAGAACAAGAATCTGCAAATCTAGTTATTCCACTGCTCATCGTTCTGACAACTGGATATGGACTCTCCATTGTGATTTTTATGATCGAATTTTTAAGGGAAAAGATCGAGAAACTTGCATCTAAGTGTATTATATTTATTTTGCCAGGAGGTTTCTTCTAAATTATTAGCTCAAGCGGAAAAAAACAAAGTGAAAAATTGGTGACGGATACATTTTTCGAGGATTATGCATAGACTGTATTCTCGAGAAAGTGTCAGCAAGGATTAGAAAAAGGTCTGGCATTACGATAACTCTAGTGCGAAATGAAACACTATTGGCAACATTGATATGAAATTAAGAAAATGAATCACAAATAAGACATTGTTTCTTATTATAAATCACCTTTACAATACCTAAGATTACTGTGAAAGAGTTAGAACCTATGCTGCAGCACGCGGTAAAAATAGTGAAAAGCAACTTACAGCTATTTGAAAGAGCGCAATCCTTGCTGACATTATTGTCCCGAAACGAATCTAGATGATGCTGGAGTCATTAATTTCGCTAGTTTTCGAGGAAAAATTAATCATACATTATGAGGCGAGAGATTATCCCATTTAGGTGAAATATATTAAAAAATACTTCTTTATAAGGTAATGAAAATAACCAATGTGGATTTTCGCCGGGAAGATCATGTGCGGATTAGATATTGAGCTCAAGACTAAAAGCAATGAAAACAATATATGAAAGTAGTAAAGCGAGTGTGAGGGTGAATGGTCAGCTGAGATGAGTGATTGGTTTCATATTAGGCAAGGTGTTAGGCAAGGATGCGTTATGTCCTCTTGGCTGGATCTTGGGACAGCGAAGCTGCGTGAGTTGGCGTTTGAAGATAATAATTTTGTTACGGCAGAATCATTTGATGACTTGCAGAGAATGTTAAGCAGCCTGGATACTAGCATGAAGAACATGGGTCTCATGAATAACGTTAATAAACAAAAATTAAGATGTTTGAAGTTAAGAGTGAGAAAACAATATGCAACATTGGCTTAGACAAAGAGAGGATAGAAAAAGTTGACAAGTACGTGTACCTTGGAAGCTAATTCAATACTGACGGAAAGATCGATGGCGAGATACCCAGACGTATAAACGTTATCGGTAGCGTAGGAGCCATTACCAGAAGTAAAAACGTATCAAATAAAACTAAAATTGCAATATATAACTCTGTACTTGCGTATTTTTGTGTGATCTATGACATATGATAAATGTGTGAAGCTCTTCGCTTGTGCTGATTGCTAGAGACATTTATTTTCGACTTGTGTCGGAACTATGAGTTGCTATTCAAAGCAACTTAATTGTTTTGTCTAGCAATTTTTTTCTTTTTTGCTTGAAGAATAAAATTGACTTGTGCGTGTTACATTGCAACATCAATGTCTAGTTGAATGAATAAATAATTTCGTCGATATTTTTATACTTCGATTGCATTTATCTCAGTTCTTCAATAATTTTATTTGCATTCGGACTTCAATTTAAGTACGGTTTTGTTTCTAACCTTAGACTCATATGGGGTTTCTTCGAACGTAAACATCAAGGCCGTATGAACGCTGAGAGTGAACTGAAGCAACGTGACGCAGTTATTCAATAAGACCATTAGGATACAGCTCTTTATCACTATTTACTCCGATTGAGTGACCACGGACGACCTCACCTTCCGGCCCTTCAGTTCCTCTCATCTGATAACCGCCGCGTTGCGTCAATTCTCGAAACGCACAAATCGCATTTGCTGAAATCAGAGTCCGAGTATATTTGTATTTTTTTCACTAAAGAACTCATAAGTCGATTACTGAAAATAAAATATAATACTTTTTCGATTACGGATTAATTATTAGATTTTCACATTTTAAAAATAGGGGTACATTCTTAATTTCGTGTTTACGAAGAAAATTATGATTCTACAATATTAATTAATATATGCATTAAAAAAAATATGTTTAATGTTAATATCCTGTGAAAAAATAAAGCCGGAAATCTATTCAACTGTATTGACATTATTTTTCATGAATTTCTTTTAATTTTAATTCTGTTCTAAATAGAAAATATGGCTACATTTATTGTGTTCTGCAGAAATTTAGTTTCATTCAATGTATATAAACGAAATTATTTCTGCAGCGAGAACATGTTTCTTTCTACTAATTTGACCTTTTTCATCGCTAATAAATTTACAATCATCCTTGAAAGATTTTACTCTCTTTTTTCTGCAATTGTGCATTTGTATTTTTATACCAACGAAGGTACAGTCTTTTTCCCTGGTTTCAGGAATAAAAAAATGTGAATCTTACATTTGATATTGAATTTTGCATGTGCCCAAGTATTTGAAGAAACTATAAGGTAAGCAACAGAGATTCTTTGCCAAAATTGTACACAAAATAGAGATGTATTAAAAATATTTACCAAAAACAAATAAATTTTCAATGAAAAATATTTTTAAAAAATAGATAAAATGAGGACTAGTAGAATCAAACGAACAAAACGTAATAAGTCCAGAATTTGGAAAAATTGACATAATGATTGCCTCTGTATGTTTGGAATATGATCATTGCAATTATTACACTTAAGTTTGCCAAATTTGTTTTCATTCCGGTTTTAACATCTATATAAAAA
Organism: Andricus quercusramuli; assembly: GCA_932178445.1. NCBI lineage: Eukaryota > Metazoa > Arthropoda > Insecta > Hymenoptera > Cynipidae > Andricus > Andricus quercusramuli. Next base: position 588,362 of record CAKNXH010000039.1, on the reverse strand, counting down.
ATAAATTGAATTTTCACAAAAAATTTGTTTTTGTTTGTTTCTTCCTTAAATATGAATCCACTGACCTAGCTTTCGTTTGTTAGGCATTTTCCAAAAGACAATTTCCTAAAATAGATCTGATCAACGAAGCAATATTAACGTTCCGATGAACTGAAATAACAAGGTTAGTTTTACATTCAATCACTTTAAATTTTATATAAACTATTTTATCATCGCAAAGTTTTAAGAAAAAGTATGCGGTTCACCCTAGAGATAGTCAGTTTTATCACCTTTGGATCTGCAGATGCACTTGACATTGAAAATTAAAAATATGTTATAAACCATATCTAATGTGAAAAATAGATCAATGATCATGTTTCTGAAGGTTGAAATCCGGCATATATTTCTTCTAAGTTTTATCATTATTGCTTATGCATGAGTTCATGAATCAAAATGGGTCAATCATCTCGTCAAGTACATCAAGAAATATTTGAGAATTTCTAAAGCTGTTTTTATCATAGATGACAACTTTGGCAATTGAACTATCAAGATTGAAAGTATTGTACGAAATGTTCAGTCGAAAATTCTTAGTCAGGTTATCAGTTTACAGAAAGCCACTTTTTCCAGAGCCGGAATTCTAAAACATGCAGGAACAAGTTTCTCAAGATCTTTGTCATGAAAATTAAGAATTCTAAAATTGAAACCATTGAAAATTAAAGAAATTATTCAATTGTTTATTAGCACAATTGTTTTTTTCAACTGAGTTCGAAATGTCGTCCTTTTTGAAACATTTTTCAAATGAAAAAAACTTCAGTATGCAAGGCCTGGTTCTAAGATCTGCTCATTCTTAAGACTTGAATTTGAGAAATTATTGTCTAAATTTTTCATTGTTCTGAGTTCGTTCTAGAGGCATTTTATTTAAAAATGTTTAGTAACAAATTCTTCAAACCAAAAAGTGTGCGACTATCAAGTCTTTCATTGTGATACTCTAAGATTTCGAAGAATTTAAGAAACCAGACATTTTTGTGCGTTTAAAATTGTTTGTCTAATCTAATCAATTTTTACGTCATATCATCATTTTGTAATTTGAATAAAAATTTCGATTCCTATAATTTTAGAAGCTTTTACTTTAGAATATTCAATTTCGTTTGCAATTTCAACTCCTTCCTTTTGAATATTGAAAGCTTCCGTTTTGAAATATTTTCAATTTAAAATAATCAAATTCTAAACGCCTTTATTCAGAAATTATAGAAGTTAGATTCCTTCTTATGCGATTTGGAATATTGTCCTTTTTCAAAATTTTACCTATCTAAAATATTTTGAATGGGAACATTTTAAATTTAGAATTATTTCATGCATTTTTCTTATATTTCAAACTCTTTCAGTTCGAAAATATCGAAAATAAATTATGGTTTAGCATATAACTATTTTTTACGTTTTCAATTGTTTAATGTACAATAATGTAAACTAACACCATACTGAAGGAAGATAACATTATTGTTAACTCCAGTGAACCAAGCATAGTCAACAAATAACCAATTAAACATTGTTTTCAACATCCACTCTCACTGCAAGCCTACAAAACCTTTGCATACAAATTTTAATGTTTGGGCATACGGGTAGAAGAAGCTAATAGTCCTAGAAAAAATCTAATGGCATCGTTGGATACGTCTGAGCCATCATATACCTCTAGGTGTTTTTCAATTAGTAGTAGGGCTATAGGAGTTCTGGAACACTTACCGACCGAGCAGGTTCTGTTCCATGCTAAGTTACCGACAGTCGGTAAGTGGCCTCGGTCGGTAATGCAGATTTCCAATGTACCAACAGATGGCGCCACCGTCGCAAGTTACCGACAGTCG
>CAKNXH010000039.1:518108-579765 GCA_932178445.1 Andricus quercusramuli | reverse complement strand
CCTCCTCCTCCTCCTCCTCCTCCTCCTCATTATCATCATCATTATCCTCCTCCTCATTAGCATCATTATCCTTCTCCTATAAATAATACTCCTTGATTGTGACTAGGTCAGTATAGTCTGAGACACCAACGCATCAAAATGTTTCGAAAGGAACGAGATATACTGAGTCAAATAGCAAATGCTAGTGATGAAATTCGACGTAAACATCAGGCGTTTAGGTTGGGTAAAGAAGCTGCCGAAAGTATTTTGAGAGATACTTTTAAACCTATAGTCACACCACTACAAAAGCTAGTAGATATATCAGATAAATCAATCAAACAAAATGAATTAATGAAAAATAAAATTGAAAAATATGAAAAGGAAGATGAAGACAAAGAAGAAGAAAATGATAATCTTTCTTTCATGACTGCTGATGGTGATAGTGATGATGATGGTGATCTGGAGCATGATAAAACAATGATTGAAGAAAACGTTGAACCTATCGATAATCGTGACAAGTTGACAAATAAATTTATTGGACTATTAAATAAAAATAGGAAAAAATATTTAGATATGGTTTATGGTGTAAGGAAACTTAGTGATGGTACACTCATGATTGGTGATACGCCTATTAGCTTTGGTAGAGAATATATCAAGGTTGGTGAAAGACTTTACATGAAAACCACTGGTTTATTGGAACTTTTATTCAAGCAAAACCCTGATGAAATTTATATAAGCCCTGATGATCTAAAGAACTATGAAGAAATTCTTATAGCAACAAACGCACACAAGAAGAATTATAGTCCTACTTCACCTATTCGCTCAAACAATACTGCAAAATATAAAAATACTATAGTGAAACTTTTTCCACATAAACGATTATCAACAACTGGAAGTTCATTAAAGAAAAAGAAACGATTAAGGAGTTTACCACCTAACCTCATGATAGCAAGGAAAGACTCAAATATCAGACTACGTTTATTGGGATGATCCAAATGAGCTAGTCGATCGTCTTCGTTTACTGTTGGCATCACAAGCAGCAGGAAATCTAAGTCATAGTAATGAAATAGTTTCCATCATTGAAGAATTGCGGGAGGCTCAAATCATATATTAAGAGAGTGCAGATGAATATAACGTCAGTATTGAAATGAGCATTGACGCGTTTGGACATAATTGTCAGTTAATCTCTGTACAATCTTAAGATGGCTTCTACTTGTCACAATTGTTCAAGAGTTTTTTCACGAGTAGATAACTTGCAGAGACATCAGATGTGCTCATGCAAGAAAGCACAGAATCTCTCTTCCCATATGAATAGCTATGATAAATCTGAAAGCTATGAATTTGTTCCCCTCAAATTGTCTCATGATATTCCGAAAATGATTCAAAGTAATATCAAGAACAATGACGAAAGTGATGATAGTAATAGTTCAGTAATTACAGAGCTGTGCGAAGTCCTTAAGCAAAAGTGTGCTGCTCTCAAAGAAAATTTAATACCAGAAAGAATGAAGTTGACATGTCCAAAGGTACGAAACCAAATATGTACCGGAATGAGACGTAAATATGACTCAGCTTTCAATGTGAACAAGAATTTAAGTTTTGAGACTTTCAATGAAGATGCTTCAATCAATAAAATGGAGCACAATGTCAAAGTTATGAAGAAAGACGATGAGCATATGGATCAACATGCAGCGAAAGACAAGAAGGAGGATGTTACTGGAAAGCATGAGATAGATAGTGATGAGAGTAAAGAAGATAAGCTAAATTATGAGAAAATTGATGAAGAGATGATAGATGAACAAGAGATGAAAGGAGAGAAGATAAATAAGGAAGCGATAGATGCTGAGGAGGAGGAGGAGGGGTGTAATGATGATAATGAGGAGGGGTGTAATGATGATAATGATGATGATGATGATGATGATGATGATGATGATGATGACGAGGAGGAGGAGGAGGAGGGTGATGAGGAGGAGGAGGAGAAGCTATCCTATCGTGAACGTTATATATTGCTTCATACGGATCCCAACGATCTTGTGCATGAGCTGCAATTTTTTATTAATATTGGCCATTCACTACAAAGCCCTGAGTGTCAAGCAATTATTAAGAAATTGCGTCAAAAACATGTGATATATTAGAGAATACTTTTATAAATCTAGGTCAAGATTTTTTTTTTTACAACGAATGTGATCTATTAAAACTAGTTTAAGATTGTTCTTGAATAAAAATTTGTATTAAGCGAATAAAACTATGTGTATTTATTCCTAATTCCCTATCTTGTTAGAATAAGTCAATGAATTAATTAGTTCATTATTGAATTATCCAAGTTGTTAATTATTTTTATCTAAAATTCGTTTCTTTCTTAGTTTAATTATTTTTTACCTGATTTGATTACTTTTATTTTGGTTAAAATATTTTTTAATTAAATTTAATTACTTTTGTCTTGGTTTGATTAGTTTCCGTTTAATTTAATTATTTTTCATCTTAGTTTCATTAGTTATAAGTTTTATGTAACCCTAATTAGTAACTACTGATTATGGTAGAAACTTCATACTGCGCATGCGCGAATGATCATGCACTAAGCGATAAGACTGATGCGTGAACCACAGACTTTGCCAGTTACGCATAATTCTCGAGCTTAACCGAGTTAACTACTTTTTAAGATGGCGGACATGCACTAAACCTGACTTTTCTTGTTCAAATTGAGTTGTATTTTATGTATTAATTCCTTCAAAATAGCCTTAGGTTCTGAGCGCGCGAAATTCAAATTGATAAAATGTAGTTTGATTCAAGTACAGTTTCGGATTGCGCATGCGCAGAGTACCTGCATTGTCGTTCGAACACCATCGAAGTAATTTAAAAATGTTGAACAAAATGTGAAAAATAAAAAATAAATTAATTAAATTTTAATTTTTAACCAATGTTCTTCATATTTGTTAATTAGTTTGAGTTATGATAAGTATGAATTGTTGTTCAAATATTATCGGACTCTCTCTGTCTAACTTCCATGATAGAAAGAGAGACGTGTTGAAAAATTTGTTTCGAATTCGCATGCGTCTTGTTGCCTAATCTCACATTGATTCGCTAGTTGATGAATTGAAGCGCGGGAAATTTAAATTGATAAAATTTAGGCTACTTGAAACAGTTTCTCGTGTACTTTGCAACACAGCATTCAATTTAGTACGTGATCTCGTTAAATGAGTTCATGTTTCGCATTCACAATGATCTTTCACACCCCGGGGCGTGGATACCCCCACTTAGAGAAGGAGTTCAGGTTGGAGTGGGTGAAGGGACCCCTCGATGCAGAGATTCTAGTGGTGCTGTTTCCAGAAACTCTAGTAGCCCTTTTTGCTGATGAGATCAAGCGCGCGCATATTTAAAATGAGAATATAGAAGAAAGTATGTTGGGCAGGGCCTATTGATACATTAAATTAGAAATAAGAGGAGAGAGTGTAGCTTTACCACTTTTACTATAAAAATATATGAAGAAATGGTCGGGTAGGGGTTTCATCAGTCTTTAACATTTTATAAAGTCGAGGAAATCCCAAGGCTGGTGCTCAAGGTCGGTAAGTTAGAACCCGGACGTACCAACCGAGGATCAATGCATGCCAGGAATCTGCATCACCGACTGATTGCAATATCGACTGTCGGTAACTTGCGATGGTGGCGCCATGTGTTGGTACATTTCACATTGGGAATCTGTGTGTAAGGAAACTCTCTGATGCAGACTCTAGTGGCACTGTTCACGGATTAGATAGAGCGCGCGAATATTCAAAATGAGGATATAGGAAAAAGTATTTAAAAAGGGCTTATGGATACATTAAATTAGGAAAAAGAGGAGAGGGGGTAGTGTCATAACTTTTAATACAAAAAATATATAAAGAAATGGTGGCGTAGGGGTTTCATCAGTCTTTAACATTTTTATAAAGTCAAGAGAATCTCAAGGCTGTGGTTCAAGGTCGGTAAGGTAGAACCCTGACGTATCGACCGAGGATCAATGTATGACAGGAATCTGCATTACCGACTGATGGTAATATCGACTGTCGGTAACTTGTGACAGTGGCGCCATCTGTTGGCACATTGGAAATCCGCATTACCGACTGATGGTAATACCGACTGTCGGTAACTTGCGACGGTGGCGCCATCTGTTGGTACATTGGAAATCTGCATTACCGACCGAGGCCACTTACCGACTGTCGGTAACTTAGCATGGAACAGAACCTGCTCGGTCGGTAAGTGTTCCAGAACTCCTATAGCCCTACTACTTCAATTATGCAAAAAAATGATTTTTCAAACAATTATAATGTTGATATTATTTATAATTTGTTGAGACAATAATGCAGAAACAATTTACCATAAGTGACAACCAAAAAACGTTCATCGAACAATAATTAATGCAAATAAATTTTTAAATACAAAAACTCAAATTAGAACATTGTTTTCATCCGCTCTACTCTCACTCCGGTATAAATTTCAATCTTTAGACAAATATCAATCAGTTGTCATGTATGTTAATCGTTGCTGCATCATTGTTTTTACAAATTATAAATATTATAATCATTATAATTGTAAAAAAATTTTTTTTGCATAATTTAACAAAATCTCAGAGATATGGCTGAGACGTGTCCAGCGATAAGCTTAGATTTTTCGGGGTCTATTTAGTACTTCTAGCAATATATGTCCAAAGATTGAAATCTAAACGCAAAGGCTGTTTTGTGTGAGAGTGAAGCTGATGAAAAAAATGTTTAAATTTGAGTTTTCACATTTTAAAAAATTGATTTGCATTCATTATTGTCCGAAGATTGTTCTTCGCTTGTAATTTATGTTAAATCGTTGAGATGTAGCAGAGACGAATCCAACTTTGTGTTTGGTTTCTTGATAGGACATTATTTTTCTTTAAATAAATTTCTCAATTTCCAAATCTGTATCAATAGCTAAATTCAGAGTCGTGAGTATTTTCCAGTTCAGTTCAACAGAAACATATTTTTCATCTGACACCAGCTTCCTATCGTTGAAACATTTTAGCGAAACTTTAATCGATAATTTTTGGATTCGACATTTATTTATCAATCTGAAACGCAATTTTTCAATGAATTTTCAGCTCACGTAATCACAAAAAATGAACATAATTAATTTTGATGTACAATATATACTTTTGCAAAAATCCATACTTTCAAAGTTCTCTTTTTGCAATTTATACATTTCTCTTTTGTACTATCTCACTATATTGAAAATACAAAAACACTTCCAATATTATAGGAAATGAATAAAAATATTATGATATTGCGTAGTATTGTATTATACTACAAATTTGTGAAAAAAATGAAAATATAAACATGAAAATAATTGTAATCTGATTTTATACTGGCACAATAATAATCAGAGGTCATAGATTTTATGTGGGAAAAAATCAATACAATTGTCGTATACAGTCAGAAAGTAAATTCATCAGGAATAGGAAACTAACAAAGGTACACTTTTTTTTCCTTTGTCGCAGAAACTGAATAAAATTATCGAACAACCATTTGTTATTGAATTTTGCGAATTCACCAAGTATTTGAAGAAACTATAAGGTAAGAAATAGATAAAACGAGTATTAATTTACTCAAATGAAATTGTTTGAATAAATGAATAATTGTTATTTCTTGCATCTACTTAAACAAGTACAATGTAAGATCCTACTTATATAAAACAATTTTAAAAGTATTAAATAATTTTTGAAAGTGGGTCACAAAACGATTGGATTGAATCAACAACATTTGTGTTGACTCAGCCATAGACTATGGTTATCATGTAGAAAACATGTAGAAAACATGTATCCAAGAAAACAGTTTTTTTCTTCAATATTTTTTTCTTAAGTGTAGACAAAAATAAAGTTGAATATGTAGCGTTTACCAAAAATCGAACTTTAAAGAACATCAGCAATGTTTTTGGCCTTATTCATCTGTTCATTGAATTTAAGAGAAAGCTGAGTGAAATAAACTGAAAAGAGTAAACTTGTGTAAATTTTTGGACAGATGAGAAAACCTGGGAATTCGGTGAAATAATAATAATAAAATTTGGTAATGTATAATATTTTTTTTTTAAATCCACGGCATGTTCAAGCTACTGAGTGCATTTTAATGAAGTTTCTTGAATCTGGGCGACGATTCCAGAAGAGAGAACGAGCATAAACCTTCCAAGCAATATAAGCATTCTACTGCTCATCAGCTATCTATAGTGGATAATGGATATGGATTTCGTTTTATTTTCATGCTTGAGATGATAAGTACAAGTGACGTACTCCTCAAGGTTATATCTTTCAAACTAATAGTGTCAATTCTGCAAATATGAATCCATTGACACAGTTTTCGTTTATATAAATATTTTCAAAAAGAACATTTCTAAAGTATAAAATTTATTTCTAAAATAGTTTACCCGACAGAACAACTTTTACATTCAGATGTGCTAACAGAACAGGACTAAAAAAATTACTCCGAACTGTATATAAAATGTTTCATTATCGCAGAGTTAAAAAAGGATAGTCTGCAGTTTCCGAATTTCAAAATCGAGTTTATCATCTCTTTGTTAAATTTCGCCATTATTACTGATGGATTACTTCACGAATCCAAATGGATCAATCATCTCCTGAAGAACATTAAGGAAGATTTGAAAATTGATCAAGCTGTAACTATCATCGACGAAAAATTTGATAATCAAACTATCAAGAATGAAAGTATTCTACGAAAAGTAGAGTCAAATATTCCCAGTCAGGTTATTAGTTTACAGAATGCCACACTTTCCAGAATCGGAATTCTAAAGAAGGAATAAGTTTCTCAAGATCTTCAATCCATGACTTTGTTCATCGTGATTTTGCCAGTACAGAACAACCTAAAAAGTTCATTCTTTTAATCAACACAATTTCTGACCGATTTATCAGCTCATCAAAGAAGACCAAAATTTTTGATGATCGTCTTTTCCCAAAAGAAAGAACTCACCTTCAAGGAATCATTGCAGAAAATGTGGTTAAAGAATTTTATGCATGTTACAATCCTGGAGGTAATCGAGAAACGAACAAAAAATAATTACTCGTCTTGGAATTATTGTGGAAACATCACTATGGTGCATCATTTGAATCCCCTCACTGGTATCTACACAAGGGAAAACTACGAAGACAAAATCTAGTTATTTCCAAATAAATTACGTGATCTCAGTGGTTTCCAAATGAAAGTAGGCTCCTTTGATTATCTCCCATATGTTGAAAAAGCTGTTGTAAGAAAAGTTGTAAAAGCTCTTTCCAAGATCATGAATTTCAGAATTTTACAAATACCATCCCAAGAAGAATGGTGGGGTCTCTGGGTATGTGGAAACCTAAGCATGTCAGCTGGATTCATAAGACAACTGCAAGAAAATGAAATTCGGTTCACTACCATCCAAGGAGTAATAACGTACAATGTCCAGTCGAAGTACTGTAACAGTACAGTATAACGCATTGATACTCAAATCAAGAGAAAATAAGCGATCTCTATCACTCTCAACGAACTGGTTATACTTAGTACTACTAATTGTACCAATCTGACTCATTACCCGATTGTTGGAATTCAACACTTACTACTGGTCTTTGATCAATATAATACAAGCAGTATTGGGATTCACAGTACCTCGAGAACCTCAAAGATCGGCTGAAAGAATTGTGTTTGGCACAGTGCTGATTGCGTTTTCGGTATTCTCTTCCACCCTATTCGCAATAATAATCGACATTAAAGTAACGAAAGATGCAGATGTGGTAATCGATTCATTAGAAGATCTCAACAAAACGAATGTCGTTCCTGTGATGTCACCGTTATTTTACAATATATTAGAAGAAGGAAGTGATCACGTTACAAAAGCTTTATTATAAAAGTCCAGAACAGATGTTAGTCGTAAAGAATGCCGAAAGATGCTATTGGATTAAAAGAATGTTGCTTGCATTGATAGAGAAAGCACTTTTAAACCATTCATTCAAAGTCACCTAGATGAAGATGGTGATCGTGTTATGAAAATCGTCAAACAAACCTTTTTTGATCAGGCGACTGGAATCCGGTCTCAATGATCACTGGCAAAAACCTCTATCGTCTCGATTAATAAAGTCCTAAGAACCAATAATGGGAAAAGAACAAGGATTAGTGAAGCTAATTAATCAACTGCTCATCGTTCTGGCTGCTGGATATGGACTCTCCATTGTAGTTTTCATGATCGAATTGCTAAGGGAATACATCGAGAAATTTACATTCAGGTGAGTAGCATTTATTCTTCCAGGAAGCGTCTTATAAGATAATACCTCAAATTACTGAAATCAAATTACAACTTATATTGCAACACGCTACACAAAGATTTAAACCTAAAAAGCAACTGAAAGCTTGTCGAAAATCGCTATCGATGCTCACTTCCATTAACCAAAATTATGAGGCGGAAGGTTAACCGAACAATGGTTGAATACGCAAAATTCTCATATTTACAACTAATTTTAAGCCGACAAGGTAAATTTTCATTGCGGAGAGTTTCAAACCCGGAATCAATATAAAGTTGACGTTTGGTTTTTTTAGTGCTCATGTCTCAGAAGAAAACCATTTAGAACTCAAACTTTCATTATTGTGCAATTTCCAATTCGGAATTATCCTATTAACTATCAACAAGTTTATAAAATAACCTATTAGATACTCAAAAGAAATTGGAATCATTTTTTTTTATTTTAGAATAGGGTAGTCGGTACAATCGTTGCCCCTCCCTTCCCCCAACGATTATCCACCTTATTCAAATATGTTTGTTTGTTAGTGATTAGTTAATTAGTGTTGGTTATTATTGTTTTCAATGTTTACGATAGATTTAACTAAAAACTTTTTGATTTAATGAATGTGATGATTAAAACTGCACGATAGTAGCATTCTTACCATAAAATGAGGTATGTATATTGATAAATGGGTGGTCAATCAATGACCTCGTGAATTATGCTGAAACATAATAATTGACCACAATATCTAAAAAGCAAATAACTGATATCTTTGCAAAAATTCATTCAAAATTCTTCAAACTTTACGTGAGGTATTTATATAATTGCTTGTCACTTTGTCTTAAGAACAATGAACGGAAATCATGTCAAAATAGTTTTTGACTTTGATGATTTTAGGTTAATATATACTAAAAGTTTGGTGGCTAATCACTGTGCTAATCACTTTAGTGGTGACCACTGAGAAATGCAATTATTGGCTAATCGAGTTGGCCAATGACTGCATTTCACCACATTCCAGTAGCCAATCATACAATCATTGGCCTATGCTGATCACTATGTCTTCATGACCATTGATTGTGTTTTTTACATTTTTGTTAATTTCTTTAAATGTAAATAATCTACTACTTTCAACGCTGAGCTTAACATAGTAATTTTAATCTTCACAAAATTAATTATGCATCTGTGTATTTTGGAATTTCGTTCGACGCTTATAGTGTTTTTTACAAATTGTTAAACTATTGTTAAATTACCCTAATTATTATATTCTCGCGTATCCAACCCGCAGTCATCCAGCATTTCCTGGCATTTTCTCTCAAAAAAAAGTAATATTTGTATATGAAAATTGAATTTCGCCGATTTCATCAAATCTCGACTCTTTCGGACTCGCTGATTGAGAAGAAACGGATTTTACTTCAGTCTTTTTCTGCATCGTTATCATCACTGTTGTTGTTGTCTGTAAACACAGTAACTTTCAAATGAATTATCCAAGTGGATTATTTAAAGAAAACTGATTCAAAAGATTTTATTTGGAAAATAAAATATTCTATTTTCCAGCAAAACTCTACAAGTTATGGAGCAAATGGTAACAATCAAAATCATTGATCTCAAAGACATGAACGAATCTTCTCCAGAAAACTTTTTTTATGAGACGTATATTTTTCGTTTTAATCGTCAAAAATATTATTAAAAATAAAAAATTATATTTTCCATTCAAACTATACAGCAACAAAAATAATTGAGAAAGAATCTTCTTTATTTATCTGGAAAAAAATTTCTTATTTCAACTCTCTACAATAACTACTGAAGAAAATTAATGTGCAATAAAGAACGAAAGTTAAAATTAAAAAATACTTGTGCTTTATTTCCTTCCGTCCATATCAGCAGTTGCGAACCAAGGCAGAATGTTAACAATAAATCACTTTTTGGAATTATTCTATCCAAACACAAAAAAAGGGAGAAAGAACTTTTGAGTTGTCTGTTACCTCTATCGAAACATGATAGGAACATCCTGAAAGAAGCACCCACCTCCGAGAGAAACCCTTGTCAATGGCGCGGCGCATTCCCAAAAACGAAATTATTGACACACACAGAGTTGCCTCAATTTTTTATTTTTTCATTGAAAAAAAAAACAAGACACTTCTTTCAAAGTATTACTCAGATGTATTGGATTCTGGAAAGAACTAGCAAAATAGTAATCACTTTTTGAAAAAAAAGTACGAAACATGGATTTTGACCACCTTCTAAATCGAGCTGGATCATAATTTCATCATCCGCAACCTGAAATCTATCATTATTATGCATAACCCGAACTGGTTCTACGGCGTGGCGTTAAACATTTGTTACTTATTATTAATTTTACGTTTTTTGTTGCTGATAAATTTACAATTTACCTTCAAAGAATCAATACTCTTTTTTTGCAATTGTGGATTTTTATTTTTAAACCTGCTAGCTACATGGGGAATACCAATACTCGATATCCGAAGGTGTGAATCTATATATTAAAAAATCAATATTTCCATGACAGACGCAGCCCGAACACTTATTTTATTGTGAAAAGGAAATCAGGAAGAATATATAGAATTTAGAGTACCTTTTCATGGAAAATAATAAAATTGTTCGCAATAATAAAGAAGAGTCAAAGAAAACTTCAACCTGCGTTTTACTATTGCATTCTTAGAAACTTCTATAGCGGTTTTGATATAAATGAAATGCAAGTAATATGCATTGCACATACGTATAGTAAATTTAGCATACATGTTTAGTACTCTGAACTATGAGAAAATAAATTCAGCAGCAAATTCATGCAGTTCTTTTGTTTCTGAATGATACGCATCGTTAAGTTTTTAATGTATTCATTTGTTTATGGTATTCTGTCATTCTGTGGGAATTTTTCATACATTGAGTTGTACGATACGTTTAAAAATATATATAAATATGTATTGTAAAGAAGATTTTTTATTGGCTTTAGGGTCGATAACGTTTGTTTGTTTTGTGAATCAGTCCTACCTTATACATTTTATTTGATCTAAATTCATTGTACTGTAATTTCAACCACGGATAGGGGTTGAAAAATAATATAATTGATATAAATTTGGTTTTTCAAGAACCACAACAAAAATTAAAATATATATTATTTGGGCCACGGATAGGGGCCAGAACTTTAATTAAAAAATCATGAATTACCAACTTGAAGAGAAACTCAGTCAATAATTTTCTTCCTTCTCCTTCTCTTCCATATATTATTCTTCCCACAACTGCGCGAATCGAGGCTTAGTTTCGACGCCACTAAGCTATCACTATCACAGCTATCACTGACACAAATACAGGATTTGACTATCACAGATATAAACTTTTTTTCAAAGTTTAAAATTGGAATGAATATCATGTATCTCGTAAACGGAATGAGATACAGACAGACAACATTTTTGGATTTATATTTCCAGATATATAGAATATGATTGATAATGACAAAAAGATAGAGAATCAATATTGCTCCGTATTGCACTTTTTAAAAAAACTTACAAATTTTTATTTAAAATAACCAAATCTCCCTACCAAAAACTTGAATCAATCAGAAGTGGGTTTCGTAGGAACGAGTACAGTTAGGATTTGTATCTTTTTTTGCTTGGAAAAATTCCCAATTTCATATGTTGGTTTTGAGATGAATTTGTGAGTATTTCTTTAACGTTGACTCTAGGAAATTATAAAGACGTTTTTTTGATTTTTCAGAAAATTCCTAATCCTGCATGCTGGTTTCGAGCCTTCGAGAATTTTTTTGCAAAAGGCCTGAATTGTAATGTTTTTGCATAGCAAAGCTATGAAGTGTATTCAAAAAAGTGTTCCATGCCAAAAATGAAGTCAGTAGACCTAATAGTTTTTGCGCTAGGGGTGATAACGGACAGGCAGCCATTGTACCGACTGCATTCAGCAATCATAAGGGTTTCCTACAAAATCATAAAAATAAGTTTCCCATTGTACGATAAAGAATTGTGTCTAATAAATATTGAGACATCTTTTTTTTTAATAAATGAAAGAAATTTTAAGCTTCAATGAAAACTGTCTCATCTCATCATTGATCCATTCATTATGACAATCATACAGCGCTTATCTTAAACATATATGATCTCTCTATATAATAAAAAAATAACGTCTCCTCCTTATTAAATTCCCCTTATCATTATAACATGTTTACCTCCTAGGCCATTTTCCCCATTCTCATACTGAACTAACAAAATTGATTTTAGAGCTTAAATTCTTTCCGTCTACAGTGAAAACCTAATTCTGTTTCATTTTTTTAAAACAATCTTCTAATTCTATTGTCCGAGGTCAAAGGAAAAATCCTCTATATTTTCATTATTTTTCCACGTATGCTTATTTCCAGGAGCTCAATGGAGACTGATTCCACTATTTCTACTAAGAAAATAACATATTCAAATTGTAGGTTACAAGAAATCAACTGCGTTCTAGCCAAATGGTTCGCCCCGGAAAATGGTTCCACTATCCTATTTCAAGTGATTTTTTCTACATGTAGAAAGCTTTATATTGATGGAATGAATTTAAAGAAGTCGGTGTAAAAGCACAAAGCATGAGACCAATATTTTAGTTTGCTTGTGAAAGTGGCCTTGTTACCATAGCTCGCCTTCCTCGAAATATATCTCTCGATTACGATTAAAAATGTAACTTTTTGGAATAATTAGAATAACCATGCTACACAAAGTAAAATAGAACATTAGTGCGGTGAAGTTTATTTTTAAAGAATAGTTCACGAAATTTATTAACAGATTCAGAATTTAGAGCTCAGTAAAATGTCGACAAACAATTTATAATTTGGACAATCCAACCGAGTAAAGTAAATTATTTCATGCGTTTTGTCCAAAGATATATTTTTGTTCAAAAATTCATATGAGAAGAATTTTGAGACAATCAGTTAACTGATCACACTTTCCTACAACAAAATTTTTGACTGGGTTATCAGTTCATCAAACCAAACTGAAATATTTGAAAATGGATCTGCCTTAAAAGAAAGGACAAAGCTTTCAACGATCTATAACAGAAAATATGGTGCATTTTTTCACTTCAAACATTTCAAATTCAAAGCATTTTAAGGTCCTCACAATTAAAGGATTGTACATATTGAAGCTAATATAGTTTAATCTTGGAAAAAGATAGATACTCTTATACAAAAAATGCCTACAGACCAACACACATTCAATCGATACTATATAGGATTTGAAGTTGGTTTTGTATGGAATTAATGAATATATTCACAATTATATAAAGAAGTCGAAAAAAACTTGGACCCATTTATATTTATGATTTCTGAATCAGAGCTTGGTATGCAAAAGTTTTCCTTTGTGGAAAAAATCAATATTTTCTTGGCAGACAGAACCGAAATCCGAGAAGTTATTTTATTTTGAAAAGGAAGCCGACGAAGGTAAATAACTGTTTCTTTGTCAAAATTATGTATGAAATAGAGATATATGGGTAAGTTTCCACATACAGGGTACTTTTGAAATGAGTAAATTTTTCCCAAATCCTTCTTCAAAATTGTATTTTGTTGCTCCAGTTTGATTTAGTAGCACAGTGTTGCCACTCAAACTTAAAAAAATGCAAGCTAATTTCTGGTTTTCCTGGTCAAAAATTACATTTTCTCCATTTGACATCCATGCTTCTGAAGTAATAATTATTCAATACTAATTGCTTCATTATATGAATTTTTAAGAGAATTAAACATTTCAGAACACAAGGTAAAATATATTATATAAATACTTTTATAAAAATGATTTCAGACACACAGTCGATGCGTTGCCGAATCGTACGTTATGCTTTCGTACTGAGCGG
Source organism: Andricus quercusramuli (assembly GCA_932178445.1). Lineage (NCBI taxonomy): Eukaryota > Metazoa > Arthropoda > Insecta > Hymenoptera > Cynipidae > Andricus > Andricus quercusramuli. Next base: position 565,703 of record CAKNXH010000039.1, on the reverse strand, counting down.
CCTCTCGGACTGACATAATAAATTGATTTTAGACCAGTAATCTGCAAAAATTGTATCGCTTTTTCAAGAAAGCGATAAATTCTTAACCAAAAATATAGTACTAGACTTTTCATTATTATTAACTAGATTCTTCTTAATTATTGTGTTAATTAGATTTATGATCCAGAAATTAAATGCTACATTTTTTACAAGTCAAACAGACGTTTCGACCCAGATGGGTGTTCTCATCAGTTTTTTATTTCAGAAAAACTTATTCTACATGGTAAAATGTGAAATTTTTGTTGCAAGGTATGCTTGTAAGAGCTATTGATGAATTCTTATGCATGACAAAATTATTATCATTTATAATTAACGTTACAAGAAATCCAGCTAATGGGCAGACATGACCAAGCACGTTTGGACTGAGGACCACAAATTTGATTTCCAGAAAGTTAAGATCTTAGAAAAGTCTATTTGTTACAAAGAAGAAGAATATTAGAAATTACCGACATAGTTTATAGACAAAAACGAGGTACATCTGAGGATGCAGAACCTTTCTGTTTTCCGACTAACGCTTCTTAAAAACAATTAATTACAACATTGTTTTATGTCTTTTCTTGGGAGAACGATTCTTCTCTATATTATTGTATAAAACGGTCGAGTATCATATTTCTCTCCACGTTTCTATAGCCCTCAAAATGCAAGAAAAAGTTTGACATACAAACACATGATGCACTAATGAATGTAAGCGACAATCAAGACGAGTCAAAAAGGCAATAGAATGTAACTTGCCATCTTACACAAGGATAGTCTGCGTTAAATAATTTCAAATTTTACAAAAAATGACCCCGCCCCCTCTCGCTCAGGCCGAGATTGTTATTTAAAAAACCTTGGGAAAGAGCAGTTTGTAATAATATTATCTGCTGATCTACATGTTAAACAAAAAAATCAGGAACAATATCGATGAAATTAGAAATTTGATGAATATAAGTTTTAAACAATGTTTAGGAATGTGACAAAAAATGAAAACAACTATTTATGTAAAAACTTTAATTTTCATTAACTTTACAGCAAAAATTTTTTGGGACAGCATCATAGTTTATTATCGCTTTTCCGTAAGGAAAAAATGAAGAAAGGATACATCGATTGATGTTCAGTCAATGGCAAACAGCATAAAAAGTCGTCCCAAAGTTATGGAATAGACGGGATTCCAATATCCTTTAGAATATTGCTTTATCTGGCTCTAATTTATATTGTTACTATTCACTGATTGAGTGTTATTCCGAAATATAAAAGTTATTACCAGTAACGTCCAACATAATTAAAATACACAACTTTCTATTTAACTTTTTCCTAGTTTGTAATGAATTTTCTAAATTTTCATCTTGAAACTTGGTTAATAAGTAGCAAGATGTCTCTTTTTCAATTTTATACCAGCATTGAACCCAAAAATCTATTTCTAGTTATGTTAGCCGTTTATGCATCGAGGTCACTACAAAATGATTTTCGTGGACACACATATGAATTTTTAGACCATTAGGCCAATTGGGCTGTAAAATATGCTTCGGGTATATATGGACATGCTTTAGACACATTCTTCAGGCATTTAATGGTATTTTTATTATAATTTGCAATAACAGAATCAAGTTTTTTACTATGAATGAATCATACTCGGAGACACTTGAAAGAGGATCATTGCCGATAATTTCTTACAAAACAAACAATAGTTTTGATCATTTATCCATTATACACAAAAGTGTCCTGTACGTAGAGAATCGCCCATATAGAAAATACGGGACAAGTTAAAATGGATTCTTCATGAAGCATATTTAAGAAATGTTGTCTCTTTTTCAGCAGTTGGATGAAACAAGGATTAGTATTAATAAATATGAATAATTCATGTTGATGGTAGAAGTACATCCCAAAATTCAGCATATAAAAAACTTTTGAAAGAACACGAAAAATTTCCATAAGAGCAAAAAATGAAATCAAGAACACAAGTAGCACTTTACTTGCATAAACCGAGAAGACGCGGTTGAAACATAGTAATTTAAAGCAATCTAAATGAAGATAGTCTAACTGATATAGTTAACAAGTGCATCCATTATTTCAGTTTTTCTTTTTACAAGTATTGTCTGTTTGACCAACTTTGATTATAATTAAGATATACTTGATATTTCAAATCCAAAATACATTGTGTAAAATACATCTCACATTAACAAAACAGATAAATGATCATGCTTCTGATTATAAAAATCAAGCTTATCATCTCTTTCTTAAGTTTCATTGATACTGCTCATGGATTAGTTGTTGCATCCAAATGGATCAATCATCTCGTCAAGTGTATCAAGGAAGATTTGCAGATTTTTCAAGCGGTGCTCATCATCGACGAAAACTTTGACAATGGAACTATCAAAATTGAGAGTATTCTACGAGAAGTAAAGTCGCATATTCCTAGTCAGGTTATCAGTTCACACAATGCCACTTCCTCCAGACCCGGAATTCTAAAGAAGGAACAAGTATCTCAAGATCTTCAATCCACGACTTTGTTTATTGCCATTCTGCTTGTCCAGAACAACCGAGAAAGCTCAGCATTTTCTGAAACAACACAGTTTCTGATTGGATTATCAGCTCATCAAATAAGACCGAAATGTTTGATGATCGTCTTTCCTCTAAAGGAAGCACTCAGTTTCAAAGAATTATTACAGAAGATGTGGTCGAAGAATTTTCTGCACGTTACAATCCTCGAGGTGATTGAAAAGCGAATGGGAAATACGCTTTCACCCTGGACCCGTAGTAGAAGCATTAAGGTGCATCACTTTAATCCCTTCACTGGCATCTACGCAAAAAAAAAATTACGGAGTGAAAATCAAGTTATTTCCCAACACATTGCAGGATCTAAAGGGCTTCCAAATGAAGGTGGGCTCATTCAATTATCCCCCGTATGTTAACGTCAAACGCAACTCCACAGGACACCCAATTTCAGTTTCTGGGACTGAAGCTTCAGTTGTAAAAGCTCTTTCGAAAGCAATGAATTTCGAAATTGAAGAAGTTTCCTTACAAGAAGAATGGTAGGGCCGCTGGAACTGTGACAACGGAAGCATATCAACTGGAATTGCGAGAAAGCTTCGGGACAACGAAATTCGGTTCACTACTAACCACGGAAGAGGTTCGTATAATTGTAATGTCGAATGCAGTCGAAGAACTGGGGTATTACGATATAGTGCAGTGATACTCAAATCGAAAGAAAGTAAGCAATCTCTGTCAGTCTCAATGAAATGGTTATACTTGGTTTTAATTATCGTACCAATCTGGCTGATGACTCGCATGTTGGAATTCGACTATTACTACTGGTCTTTGATAGGTATAATACAAGCAATGTTGGGATTTACAGTACCTAGGAAACCTCGAAGATCGGCTGAAAGAATTGTGTTTGCCACTGTTCTGATTGCGTTTTCAGTATTCTCTTCCACACTCTTCGCAATAATAACCGACATTAAAGTAACGGAAGATCCGGATATTGTTATCGATACATTGGAAGATTTGAACAAGTCAAATCTCATTCCTACGATGCCAGAGCTATTTCACAACTTATTGAAAAGAGAAAGTGATCATATAACCGAAACCTTGTTGAACAAGCCCAGAACAAATGTTAGTCGTGAAGAATGCTTAAATATGATACTGGATCACAAGAAGGTCGCTTGTATCGATAGAGAGAGTACATCTAAAATCTTCATTCAAGGCCATTTAGATGAAGATGGTCAACCTATGATGCAACTCGTCAAACAAACTTTCGGACATTACCAGAAGTGTATGTATTTTGAGAAGAATTCACCTTTTGTTCGTGCCGCTGACAAGATCTTAATAAAAATACACGTGTCTGGTCTCGATAATCACTGGCACAACCCTCTATTGTCTCGATTAATAAAATCAGAAGAATCAATAATGAATGAAGAACAAGAATCTGCGAATCTAATTATTCCGCTGATCATCATTCTGGCTACAGGATATGGACTTTCCATTGTCGCTTTTATAATCGAATTGCTAATGGAATACACCAAGACACTGGCATCCGAATGTATGGCATTTATTCTACAACCTAGTCTCTTATAAACTAATAGGTAAAGCAGGCTGAAAAATAGATGAAAATGGTTGCAGGTACATTTTTGATGCGTTAAGAATGAACTGTATTACCGCGAAAGTTTCAGTAAGTTTAGGAGAGGCTTTGACTCGAAATCATCTTCTAAAATCTCTCAGGTGACTGTAGATAAATTCGAAATCATTTTGCAATACTGAGTCAAGAGTAACTGGAAATCGACAGCTCTGCACAATTTCATAAACAGAAACAAGCCTACGAGTAAATATATAGCGGTGAAGATAATTCCAGTCAATGTTAAAGCCATGTCTAACTAACATGAACATTTTTTTTCAGTTCTTATGAATGCAAAACAATGAATCTCAGGAATATTTTCCATTTGAAGCTGGATTAAAACGTTGCAAACAATGGAAAACTAGAATATAATTAACGGCGGAGTTGTGAAAAAACGTCGGTAATGTAGCAATCGTAAGTTTGACATGGGCCTAAATACGTGAAATTCACCCATTAGGAACATCAAATTAAGCGTGCACAATGGTATCATTTAAATCTCAATTAAAAATTGTACGAACTTTTGAAAAATGTTGTTTAAATAGTTAAATTACCAAATTGAAGGAATAAAATACTAACATACTGGCATCATTTCAGATGATATGAGTTGACATTCACCGAAATTGAATCTTTTTTTTTTACGACAAATTAAAAAAGTTTCTTCTGGGAGATTCAAATTTACTGTAATTTTAAGGTTTCTGAGAGCCATGGGCCACCCTGAACTATAATAGTGTATCTTTCATATATCAGTTCTTCGTTGAATAAATTCATCGTTATAATTCCATCCGAAATCTTAAACTTTAGTTGCATTTATTTCAGTTCCTTGTAATTTTTTGCCAGTCGTATTTGTTGTTTATTTGCTTTTTCTAGGTCAACAAATGCGCAGAAAACTTTGTTCCCTACACTCAAACTTTTTTCTGTGATCTGTCTTAAGCTTAATATTTGATCCGTACATGATCTCCCTGGCATAAATCCACTTTGGACTTTCCATTTCTTTTTCTCTGTTATTTTCATTACCGGCGTTAAGACTATCTACAGAAGCAGCCTTAGCATTTATTGAGTTCTTGATTATATCCCTAACTTCAGAGGCACAGACTTTCTCAGTTGGGTTTTCCAACGTATCGTGTTCTATATCGCAGTTGTGGTGCCCTATAGCTTCACCTCGCAATAATTCCTTAAGTTTCCTTAAGTTTCATCTATTGCATAACCCAAACTTGTTCTACGGCGCGGCTTTGACCATTTGTTTCCTACTAAAGTAAACCTCAGAGACATGATCCTCAAAGTTATGAATTCGGAGAATTGATGCCACGCCCAGGGTAGTGTTGTGAAGAGCTGCGTGGGTGTGCGGTGTTAAATAAGCCGTGACAAAACAGGAGCATTGTGGCGAGGCACTGTGCCCTAACGGCCTACCTGTCTAACTGCGTCATGACGTTGCGACAGTTCACTCGAAGAGGGAGGCACACACATAGTGAATGAGCTCGATGGCGAACTCACGTCGGCCAGCAGTGGGGCTTCGATGCCTGAAGCCCACTGAAGCCGATGGGATTGGAAATCGAATGGAGCAATGTTAATGAAAAATAGTAGTGAATATCAATTCACTGTAATAAAAAATGTTATACTACGGTTCAGAATTAATTATTTACAATAAGATTTCTTCTTAATGTACTGTACTGTTCACCTCAAAAGAATCAATACTCTTTTTTTGCAATTGTGGATTTTAATTTTTATACCAACTAGCTACATCGGAAATACCAATACACATACAATCGATACTAGATGTTATGTTCAGTTCCTTTTTGTGGAAGATGATAATAAGCTCGATATCCGAAGGTGTAATTTTATGTGGGGAAAAGTCAATATTTCCTTGACAGACGTAGCCCGAACACTTATTTTATTGTGAAGAGGAAATGAAGAATAATATATAGAATTCAAAGTTTCTTTTTATGGAAAATAATAAAAATTTTCACAATAATTTAAGAGAGTAGAAGGAAACTTGGCAACCTACGTTATACTATTACGGTGTGAGAAATTCCTATAGTGGTTTTAATATGAATGAAATGCATATTAAAAAAGGGCGAGAGGTTCAAAATCAAAAATAAACAAATACGTCACGTTCATTGAAGAGAGTTTAACAAGTGCCTGTAATTTTCACTAAATTTTTCCAAAATTATCTAAGGATTAATGGAATAAAAACTCTTTTTTCAGATTTATAGCTACAAATTTTGATGATATCTCATTATCGTAAGTTGAATAACTATGGAGATAAACAAGGAAGGTTATTGAAAACCAGAGTCATTTGTTTCTTGAGTTTAGGATAATTTACTTAATTTCCTAATTATAAAATCTTTCAAGATTTGAAAACATTTTTACATTACTGAATACTCATTGATCTATAACGGAAGAAACAAATATATATTTACGATACTTGTGTAGAAATCATTGTGGTATAGATGAAGGTCTCATTTGTTATCATTATCCATAACCTTAAAATTGTTTCCAAGTTAACAGTTAAGGGGTCATTCACAAAATACGTGATACGTTCAGGGGAGGGTGGAGGTCTATCAAAGTATCATTCTCCATGGTAATATCAATGGAAAAAGCATCACTCCAGGGGGGGGGGGGGGTTAAAATTTTGTGAAAAATGTATCACGTACTGCCTGATTTTTAACATCTTCAATCCTACGTTAATTAATCTTTATTGGGTTTCGTAGCCCATAGCCCTATCTCTATGTTGGACCCTATATCAAAAAATCGACAACTGTTATTTGATGATTGTGAATTCTCTTCTGTTGAAGCTCCATTGACTTTAACGAACACGTTCTCATCACGTATCTCGTGCTTCACACTCGATTTTGTCCAATGTGCCCAACTTTTCTGCAAATGTTTAACTCTATTATATTAAATGTATATCGCATCTATTATTGTACCTTGTCTTGTACAGCTAATTCAGATATTCCAAAATTATGTAAAAATTAAATTTTGCATGATTTTTTAAATCTTTGGTCCTTATTTTGCACTAAATCTTTAATTTCAGCCAACCTGAAAATGTTTCATTTTGATAAATTCACATTATTGCAATTCAAAATATGTATTGATATTGAAACAGAAGTATTTTCATTGTCTTGATTTTATAATTAAAAATGTGCGCATTTTATGAAAAAAAAACAATTTTTTCAATTAACATTTTATTGTACCCTGTGCCGTTTGTCCAAAAACTTAAGTTTTTTTATTTTTAGTGTTATTTTTTACGATTAAAACAAGTACTACGCAACCTTAAAAAAAATGATTGATTAAAAATGTGTAGATCGTTTTTGGGTGAACAACTTTTGTACAATAATTTTTTCTACAACCTTGTGTCGTTTTCCCAAAAAACTTTACTTTTTTATTTTTAATTTTGTTTTCTACGAATGAATCAAAAACTACCTGTCCTGTCAAAAATTGAATTATGACAAAGTAAATCTTTCCCATGTGACTGATTTTTATTTTCTCATATTTGTTGGTATCTTGCATAGAATTTTTGAATCTTGGAAAAGAATTGTCTCAAAATTTCTGAAAATGCTCTATCTTTTTGAATTTGTGTCCATAGGTGGCTAATAAACTGGACTTTCATTTTCCGACACTAAAAGAGTATACCAAAGGTTTTGAGTTAAATTTGTGAATAAGTTTTTGACGTTGACTCTAGGAGTTTGTAAAGAAATCGGTTCGCTTTTTTAGAAAATTTCCGATCCTATATGCTGGTTTCAACATTATGATGATTATATCTTTTTCAGGATTCTCAGTATTTTTCCTCATATTAGATACGGAAAGCACACCTCCAGGCCAAAATGAAGTCGGTAGACGTAGTAGTGTTTGCGATAGGACTGCTAGCTGGGTCATTTTAAGTTAAAAGGGCTAAATTCGTATGTATTTGCATAGCTAAGCTATGATGAGAATCTTCCTCAGGATTCTCAGTAATTTTCCCCGCATCAGGCACGCAAAACATTTATCCATGTTAAAAATTAAATCGGTAGACCTAAGAGTTTTTGCGCTAGAAGTGCTAACAGAAGGACAGCCATTTCACTGACTATACAAGGGTTTCCTACGAACCCCTAAGAATAAGTCTTATGTTCTAGAATAAAGAATTGTGTCCAATAAAAAATAAGATATACAATTTTTTACAAATAAATAGAAGTGTTTTTAAGCTTTATTGAAAACTGTCTTAGCTCATCATTGATGCATTCATTATTACAACCATACAACGCTCATCTTAAAAACAGATAATCTCTCTATATATTGAAAAAGTAAAGTCTCCTTCTGACGTAATTTCACTGATTAGTAATACATGTTTACCTCCTACTTATGCAATTTTTCCCCCATTTGCATACTGTACTAGCAAAATGGATTTTAGAATTTATATTTTTTCCGTCTATAGTAAAAAACTAATTTTATTTTTTTTTTCAAATATTCTAATGAGGTAATGGAACCAATAACAGAAAGGGATTCTATTGTCCGAGGTCGAAACTATTCCTACTAAGAAAATAACATATTTAAATGTTAGGTTAGAAGAAATCAACTATGTCCTGGACAAATGATTCGCCACCGGTAAATGGTTCCACAACTCTACTTTAAGTAAATTTTTCTACATGTAGAAAGCTTTATATTAGTGGAATAAATTCGAAGAAGTCAACGTGAAAGCACAAAGCTTAAGTCTAATATTTTAGTTTGATTGCGAAAGTGGTCTTGTTACCATTGCTCGCCGTCCTCGAAATATATTTCCCAATTAAATTTGAAAATATAACTTTTCGGAATAATTCTAATAATCATGCCATACAAAGTGAAATAGAACATTAGTGTGCAAAAGCGTCTTTTGAAAGAGTAGTTCATACATTTTTTCAAGAGATTCAGGGTTCAGAGCTCAGTCAAACGTCGATAAACAATTTATAATTTGGACAATCCAACCGAGTACCGTAAATTATTTTATGAGTTTTGTCCAAAGATAATCTTGTTTGAAAATCCATACAAGAAAATTTTGAAGCACTTAGTGAACTGATCGCATTTTGAACAACAGAATTTTTGACTGAGTTGTCAGTTCATCAAATCAGACTAAAATGTTTGAAGATCGATCTGCCCTAAAAGAAAGGACGAAGCTTTCAAGGATCTATAACAGAAGATGTAGTGAGCTTTTCTAGTTCAAACATTTTAAATCCGAAGCGTTTTAAGGTGCTCACAACTAGAGAATTATACATATGGAAGCTTGTATAGTATATAAAATCTTGAAAGAATATATATATGCTCGTCTATACCGAATACCTGCAGACCAACGCACATTCAATCGATACTATATAGGATTTGAAGATGGTTTTATATGGAATTATTGAATATATTCACAATAATATAAAGAAATCAAAAAAAACTTGGACACATTTATATTCATGATTTCCGAATCAGAGCTCAGTGTCCAAAATTTTTCCTATGTGGAAAAAATCAATATTTTCTTGTCAGACAGAACTGAAATCCGGGAAATCATTTTATTTTGAAAAGGAAGCCGGCGAAGGTAAATGACTTCTTCTTTGTCAAAATTATGTATAAAATAGGGATATATGGGTAAGTTTCCACATACAGGGTACTTTTGAAATGAGCCAATTTTTCCCAAATACTTTTTCAAAATTGTATTTTGTGATTCAAGTTAGATTAAGAAGCACAGTGTGGTCACTCAAATTTCAAAAAATTCAGACTAATTTTCGGTTTTCCCGGTGAAAAACTACATTTTTCTCCGTTGACATTCAAACTTTGAAAATAAATATTATTCAATACTAATTGCTTCATTCTATACATTTTAAAAAGAATTAAACATTTCAGAACTCAAGCTACAATATATCATATAAATAATGGTATGAAAGTGATTTCGGACATCACTAGCAAAAATGTTCTCAAAATGGGGAAAATAGAGTGATTTTTCAAGAAAATATTGCAATAAATTCTTTTGTACAATATTAACGTAGGTATCACTTTTAATATATCAAGTCGAAATTTTCAACAAAACCGTGGAATTTGTAACCAAAAAAAAGTGAATTTTCCACAAAAGAGTTCAGTTTTTTAGCTAAAAAGTCGAATGTTCAAAAATCATTTGACTTTCAAACCCGAAAATATAAACTTTTAAATAAAAGTTACTTTTCAACCAAGTAAAAGGAATTTTCAACCTACAAGGATGAATTTTCAGTCAATAATTGAATTTTCAATGAAAATTTTTGAACACCAACGAAAAGTAGTTGCATTTTCAACCAAATAGTTAGATTTTATTGACAAAAAGATGAGTCTTTTTGAGGACAGTTGAATTGTCAACCTAAAAACATTACTTTTCTACCAAAAGTTGAATTTTTAATCCAAGCAGACGGAATTTTATTTCAAAAAAGACTAATTTCAATAAAACAGTTTAATTTCGACCAAAAAATATAACTTTTCGACAAAATTATTGAATCTTCAGCAAAATAGTGAAAGTATTTAGCAAATAGTAGAATTGTAACCATAAGAGATGAATATCAGAAAGTTGAAATATTTGCTAGGCCGCGAATATACTAGTTAAAATTCAATATTTTATTTCGTAAATTTTGAACCATAATTTTGTCATCCATACATAATAATTCGTCAATAGGTCCTTCAAACATACATGGCATGAAAATGTTCGCATTAAACAACGTAAAATAATTTTTTCTAGAATAAAACACTGATGAGGTCCCCCACCTAAGCCGAAAAGTCTACGTGTTTTACTTGCAAAAGAATCATTTTATTTCTGGATCCTAAAGCCAATAACAACATCAATTAGGTAGAGTTTTTTTTATCTGAAGAATCGATATGAACCCCTGCATTAATTATAAAAATCATCTTTTGAATAAGAAAATGTGGATCTTCTTATTGAGGCTTAGTCATTCAGTTCTCGTTGAAGGGGAAAAAATGGGAACGCGTGAATTTTCTTGAAAACGGGGAAAAATGAGGATTTTTTTAAAATTTAGGTTACCTGCGTAATTGCTATGTTAAATATCTGAAAAGGAATTTTTCGTTCTCAAAGATACACGGAACTAAAGAATTTAAATAATATATGAACAAAAGCTTCAAATTCTTAAATATATAGTACAGAAGAACCGTTCATTTTTTAACGAATCCTTAAATATAAATTGATCTTCGATATTTTAATGGAGATTCCCGGTTTCCAACCAAATTTCCGGCTATTTCACAGCTTTTTCCCAGCGCTTAAAATTCAAGACTAATTCCCAGGCTTCCCTAACAGAAGCCACTTGCTAACACTAAAAAAAGAGCTTGTAAAATTATTTATGCTACAAACTTATTTGTACTAATCCTGGAACATTTGAACGTCTTGCATCATCCATATTCCTCTAACCAAGACTGTATATTTAATAAAATAAGGCAATAACGTAAAATGTTTAACATTAAAAGGGAAAAAGACACACAATAATTATCAGAAACAAAAGAAAAATAGAACATTTTGTTCCCAAATGAAAACATATTTCAATAAAATTAATATCAAAACGTTAAAGTATTATATTATATTTGCTAACTTTGATATCAACGTATACTTTTAAGAACAAATTTTTGTGGAAGGTATAATAGTTTATAATCGGTTTTCCGTGAGGAAAATCCAAAGAAAGAATACATCGACAGATGTTAAGCCAATGGGGAACAGTATAAAAAGTCGTTCTAATGTTATTGAACAGATATGATTCCAATATCTTTAGAAAATTACCTTATCTCGCTCTAATTTATATTGTTATCGTTCATTAATTTAGCTTCATTACAAAATATGAAGATCATTACCAGTAACGTCGAGGGATTCTAATTACAATACGCAACGTTCTTTGAACTTTTCTTAGTTTATGATGAATGTTCTGAATTTTTATCTTGAAACCTGGCTAATAAGTATTGAGATATTTTTTTTTTCAATTTTACACCAACATTGAACCTAAAATCTTATTTCTAGTAGTCTAATGTTAGCCGTTCATGTATCGAGGTAACCACAAAATGATTTTCGTAGGCACTCATATAAATTTTAGAATCATTAGGCATATTTTTTCAAATACTTCATTATATATTTCCTATCGGGCTGTTAACTATGCTTTAGGTATACATGTACATGCTTTAGAAGCATTTTTAGGTACTTTATGGTATTTTTATTGTGATTTGCAATAACAAAATCAAGTTTTTTACTGTAAATCATGTGATGAGACACTTGAAGGAGGATTCTTGACGGTTATTTCTCCCATTACAAACAATATTTTTGATCATTTGTTTATTGTACACAAAAATGCCCTGTATGTAGAGAATTGTCCATATGAAGGATATGGAACAAGAAAAATTCATTTTTCATGAAACATATTCAAGAAATGTTCTCTTTTTTCAGCAGTTGGACACAACAAGGATGAGAAACCTGAAATTTTGTATGTCAAGAACATTTAGCAGTACAAGAACTTTACTTGCATAGATCGAGAAGAAGCACTTGAAATATAGCAATCTGAAGCAAGCTACATAAAGATGGTCAAATTGATATAGTTGATAAGTGCATCCATTAATTCAACTTTTCTTTGTACAGGTATGATCTAAAAGAGCATTCTTAAAGTAAAATCCGTTTCTATAATAAATCTAATCAAGAAAGTACTTTTTAGGCTGATACATGATAAAAGAACAAGGCTATTAAATTACTTTGAATTGTATATCAAATGGTTTATTAACGCAAAGTTTAAAAAGGATAGTCGGCAGTCAACCTTCAGGACAGTTTGTTTGATTAATTTAATTATTATGAAGATAAACTTAATATGTCAAGTCAAAGGATATTGTAAAATATATCTAACATAAACAAAACAGAAAAATAATCATGATCCTGAATATAAAAATAGAGCTTATCATTTTTCTTTTAAGTTTCATTAATACTGCTCATAGATTAGTTGTTGAATCCAAGTGGATAAATCATCTCGTCAAATACATCAAGGAAGATTTGACAATTTCTCAAGCCGTGTTCGTCATCGACAAAAACTTTGACAATCAAACTTTTAACATTGAGAGTATTCTACGAAAAGTACAGTCGAATATTCCTTGTCAGGTTATCAGTTTACAGAAAGCCACTCTTTCCAGGGCGAGAATTCTAAAGAAGGAACGAGTGTCTCAAGATCTTCAATCCACGACTTTGTTCATCGCCATTCTGCTTTTGCAGAACAACCGAGAAAGCTCAGCATTTTCTGAAACAACACAATTTCTGATCAGATTATCAGCTCATCAAATAAGACCGAAATGTTTGATGATCGTCTTTCATCTGAAGGAAGCACTTAGTTTCAAAGAATTATTACAGAAAATGTGGTCAAAGAATTTTCTGCACTTGACAATCCTTGAGGTAATCGAAAAACGAATGAGAAATAATTTTTTATCCTGGAACCGTAGTAGAAGCATTAAGGTGCATCACTTAAATCCCTTCACTGGCATCTACGCAAAAAAAGACTACGGAAAGAAAATCAAGTTATTCCCAAACACATTGCAGGATCTAAACGGCTTTCAAATGAAGGTGGGCTCCTTTAATTATCCCCCGTATGTTAACGTCAAACGCAACTAAACAGGACACCCGATTTATGTTACTGGACCAGACGCTTTAGTTGTAAAAGCTCTTTCTAAAGCGATGAATTTCGAAATTGCAGAAGTTCCAGCTCAAAAAGAATGGTGGGGTCGCTGGAATTGTGACAACGTAAGCATATCAACTGGAATTGCGAGACATCTACAAGACAACCAAATTCGGTTCGCAACTAACCAAGGAAAAAGTTCTTATAATTGTAGTTTAGAATCCAGTCGAAGTACTGGAGTATTACGATATAGTGCATTGATACTCAAATCAAAAGAATGTAAGCGATCTCTGTTACTCTCAATGAAATGGTTATACTTGGTCCTTATGATCGTAACAATCTGGTTGATGACTCGGGTGTTGAAATTCGACACTTACTACTGGTCTTTGATAGACATAATACAAGCAATGTTGGGATTTGCTGTACCCAGAGAACCTCAAAGATCGGCTGAAAGAATTGTGTTTGCTACTGTTCTGATTGCGTTTTCGGTATTCTCTTCCACCCTCTTCGCAATGATAACCGACATTGAAGTAACGAAGGATGCAAATGTGGTCATCGATACATTAGAAGATCTGAACAAGTCAAATCTCATTCCTGCGATGCCGGAGATATTTTACAATATATTGCAAAGAGGAAGTGATCACATTTACGAAACCTTGTTAAAAAAATCCAGAACTGACCTTAGTCGTGAAGAATGCCTAAAGATGATACTGGATCGCAAAAAGGTTGCTTGCATCGATAGAGAAAGTGCGGCTGAAATTTTAATTCGAGGCCACCTAGATGAGAATGGTCGACCTGTGATGCAAATCGTCAAACAAACCTTCGGACATTACCAGAAGGGTATGTTTTTTGAGAAGAATTCACCGTTTGTTCGTGCCGCTGACAAGATATTAATAAAAATACAGGAGTCTGGTCTTGATAATCACTGGCTCAAACCTCTAGCGTCTCGATTAATAAAATCAGAAGAATCAATAATGGATGAAGAACAAGATTCTGCGAATCTAATTATTCCACTGATTATAATTTTGGCTACAGGATATGGACTTGCCACGGTCGTTTTCATAATCGAATTGCTAAGGGAATACATGAAGACACTGGCATCCGAATGTATTACATTTATTCTTACACCTGGTCTCTTATAAACTGATAGCTAAAGCAGGCAAAGAAAAAGATAAAAATGAAATTTTCATTTTTTTTTCATTCCTTTCATTATCCCCCGTATGTTAACATCAAACGCAACACGATCGGCTGACAGAATTAAGTTTGTCGTTGTTTTGATCCGGTCTCAACAATCACTGGAACGAACCTCTATCATATCGATTGATGAAACCAGTAGAAACTATCGAAAGGGAAGAATCTGCTAAGCTTCTTATTCCATTGTTCATCGTTCTGACTACTGGATATGGAATTTCCATTGAAGTTTTCATGATGTAGTTGTTAATGGAATACATGGAGGAAATGGCTTTCAGACGTATGTCCTTATTCCTCAAGGATCTGTCTCCTAATGGGCAATGGCTAATGGAGCGCGAATAACTCAAGATAGGGATTTGGTAAATAAATAATAATGGCAAAGAGGACCACTTGTTTCTTTTTAGTTGCATATGTTTTTCGTATATTCAATTAACTCACGGTGGAATAATTTTGACTTGGTATAGCAGAAGGGCAGTTGCATTTTTGGATGAATAGTCGCAACTGTTTTGCTTTTAGAATTGAAGAATGCCTTAGAACTGTCGTGAAGAGAAAACTTTGAGTATTATAATTGAATGAACTTATGTTCATTCAGACCATTCAGAAGCGATAGCTTTTTTCTATCAAATCAAAGCTTTCTTGAATAAAAAAACCTGCAGCATCATAATTCGACGAGGAGATGAAGATGAAACTTTATTTGATATCCACTATTAGGTTAGATGACATCTTTGCTGTTCTTCCGGAAGATATAGTTAATAATTGACCCAAGTATCATAACTGTAAAGACGATTTTTTGATTGGCATTAGGGTCGCGATAATATTTATTCTGGTTCTGCTTTGCTTTCGTTACGCCAGTAGGTATAGGGATCGTACAACATTATGAAATTTGGTTTGTTATTGAATTCCATAATATTACAGCCTTTATAAAAATTTATTTTTGGTTTGAATGGGGTTTGATAATTTATATATAATTTGTTTTAACTTGATAATATCAAGCCCGTGCGTTCAAAATACAGTGAAACTTCGATAATAAACTAATATAACTAGGTAGTACTTGTTACATACAGTAACTAACATACTGTGATTTTCCCCTTTGTGGCTTCCAAATGTATGAAAAAGATGACGTATAAAATACTATCTCTGACTAATAAAGTGAAACTCATCCAATGTGTCGACAAAGGAGTTAAAAGGAAAAAGGGCATTGCTGCTGATTTCGGAATACCTGCCAACTCTCTAACTCATATTTTAAGAACAAGGAGAAGATTTTGTCTGCTGCTGGAAAGTATTGTTTCCCACCGGATCAGAAGCGCATGGAAGCATCTCGCTTATCATTATTGGAAACACCGATGGAGGAATGAATGAAATCCGCTCGAAATAAGAAAAAGTTGAATTTTCCGCAACCCAGTTGCACAGTAAAAACTAGGCATTCATTTTTATCTGGGATACTTTTTTGGGCGTTCTAATATGATCTCACAAAAAGTCTTATTTTAGTACCAGTTTCTGTCTTGTTTAGTTTGCTAACTTCAGATTGATAAATGATCCGAGATAGCGAACTAAATTCATTCAGATGGTGCATTGTTTCAATTGTTCCAAACTTCACTCTTACAAAAAACAAAAAATAGATGAAATTAAAAATTCGCAAAAATTAGTGTTGAACCGTCACACTCATACGTCGCGAACTTCAGCCCTATCGGTTACGTTGGTTTCTAAACTTGACAGATTAGAATTTGTTTTATCGTATTTAGTTATTGACAGATGATCCTCATTTCGAGCCTATTTCAATCCACAAATCGACCTTATTTTATTAGATTGGCGGATCAAACTGAAGTGGGATTGTTTTGTTGCGTGAACTGCTTTAATACCGAATTAAGTTCTAAATCGAATCCTAGTTTTTACAGTGTGGGATACAAGGATTTTAAAGCTAACTCAGGGTGGCTAGATAAGTTCAGGAATCGGAATGGAATCGTTTATAGGACATTAAGTGGCGAAAGTGATTCTGTTTCGGAAGAAGACTGCGAAAAGTTACTTCCCGACATTTTGCCTGATTGGCTGGCTATGTATGCAATACAGAATATCTTCAATGCATATGGAACTGGTATTTTTTCAAAATTTCACCAGATGGAACTTTGAAATTGAAAGAAGACACTTTTCATAGTGAAAAGAGGAGCAAAGATCGTGTTACTGTTATAGTCTGCGCTAATATGTTCTAATAATAACCATATTTCTCCCTTTTCCTGATTCTTTCACCTCACCAAAATGTTTACGTTCAGTTAAGTTTTTTTATGCATTAAATATGCGCAAAAAAAGATTCCATACAGCCCTCATCGGAAATAATTTCACCTTTAAGAGAAATTCATATGACGTGCTATGAAACGCATTATAAACGTATTCAAACTTGTTATGTGGGTTTATATTATTACTTTCGATAATACGAATTTTCGATAATTCGAAGTTTTTTTTGGTCCTGAAGCACTTCGTATTATTTAAGTTTCACTGCACTTCAAGAATACTATAATTATAAGAGTAGGCTGGACATGAAAATTGAGAACATAAAGGAGTGCAGATTGAAGAATATGTATAATGATTTGAAGATACTGCAACCAATAAAACATGCACGCACTTACTATTCGTCTATCATTTTGGATAAAACCCCCAACATCGCATACAACTACTATTTTTACAGTTTAATTAAATATACTGCAATAGGTAAGGGGTTGCCCGTGAACCACGTTACCAATTTCAGAGGGTAGGGGGTCGCGCTAAAAACTACGTTTGGTAACAAGGGGGAGGGGGGGTCCATTGGAAGTAACTTCATGAACTTAGATAACATTCAGTACGTTTCCGGATGATACATTTGAACTCTTTCCCCTATTCTCCTCTATTCCTCTTTTCAAAATATTTTTATTTTTCCCCCTCAAAAATCGAAAGTTGAATTATTTTGTTAATAATTTTTTTTTCTGGTTGCAGATTCATCTCTGATTGGAGATTCATCTATTCCATTATAAAAAATTAATCTTCTCAGTGAAAAAATCATCTTTTGGGTTGAATTGTTGAAATCTTGGGTGTACTTCCGAAAAGGACATATGTCCGATTTCCTTCGGGCTCCGTGTACTTATGTATTTTGACGCGCTGATTACGAATATGATAGTGAAACTTGGCGCAAATTTGACTTTCATGGTGAAAAACATAAAAAACCCATAAAAATCATGGTTTTTTGCGTTTATCTCAGCTAATATGCAAAATAAAAAAAAATGTTCTAAATAAAAGTTGTAGATCTCATTAAAAGACACTTTTTTCATTGCATACATTTTTTCATACGAGTGATAGTTTTCGAGAAAAACCCTTTTCCAGCGCCGTGTGGGGGGGCGTGAAGGCACCCGTGTGACTGGTCACGAAAATAATGTAAGATCGTACCCCTACCCCTTTTCCAGCGCCGTGGGGGGGCGCGAAGACACCCGCGTGACTCTTCACAAAAAAATAATAAAAGCGTACCCCTACCCCTTTTCCAGCGCCCGTGTGGGGGCGGGAAGGCACCCCTGTGACTGGTCCCAAAAATAATGTAAGGTCGTACACCTACCCCTTTTCCAGCGCCGTGTGGGGGGCGGGAAGGCACCCCTGCGACTGGACACAAAAAAATGTAAGGCTGTACCCCACCCCTTTTCCAGCGCCGTGGGGGGCACCCCTATAACTGGTCACAAAAATCGATTTACTACTGATTTTCTGGGAAACTGTCGTTCCTATAAAAAAATGCTTCCAACATAAAATGTGTATTTCGATGGGTTCAAGAATTCATTTTTCATGGCTGAAAAGTCATCTTTCTTGGTTTAAAATGAATTTTGTTGTTGAAAATTTAAATCTCTTTCCGAAAAATTCGCCTTTTTGGCTTGAGAAATCACAGGTTTATGATTGAATTTTAATCTTTGCGGGTTAAAAATTTGACCTTTTGGTTGAAAATGCATCTTTGTTAATTAAAAATTCAACTATTTTTATAAAATCATTTTTTGGATAGAAAATTCAAATGTTTTGATAACATTTCTACCTTTTGGATTGAAAATTCATTTTTTATGGTAGAAGAGTCATCTTTCTTGCTTGAAAATTCATCTTACTCAATTGCACATTAACTTTCTCTTTGAAAATTCAACAGCCCTCGAAAAATTCGCAATTTTAGCTTGAAAATTTAACTATTTGGTTGAAATTTCGGATATTTTGTTGACATTTTTCTCAAACTTAATTAACTTTTTGTTTTATTTAAGATTTTGTTTTGTTTCAGTCATTTTTAAAATATTTTTTTGTCTTTTTGAATTGAAAATTTATTTTCTTTAAAATGCAATATATTTATTCATATGCAATATATATTTCATATACATTTTAATCCGGTATTTACAAAAATTGTATTCAAAAGAATTCATTCTCCTATCATTACCCTGTTTTCTTGAAAAATCAAATTAAGGTCATCAAAGGAGGGGGGGGGGGGTCAAAATAGCCTGAAATTGGTAACGCAGTTCATCGACAGCCCACAATAGTAATTTACGATACAGGTGCGTAAAACAGGTGATTATTACGAGTGTGAAGTTTGCAGCATGAGCCGTAGGCAAATGCTACAATCACATTCGTAATAATCACCTGTGTATGCACATGTGTCACACACTATTTTTTGCAACAACCAACCGAGGAAGTTGCTAATTGAGAGAGTGATTAATAATGTAATTTACCTCAAGTTAATTGCTTACTTTACTCTGATTGTAATTTAACTCGCCAATTCGCGAAACATGTGTAAAATTGTCACCCGTGCATAATGGGTATACTTTACGCACACCTGTGACGTCAGCGTGCATAATAACCGTACTTTATGTACGGTGACGTCACTGTGCTCTAAAGACCTACTTTACACATAACTTTGAGGTACACAAATTGCAACTTTAGAAGTGGGTGTTGCAAAAAATATTTTGTAATTTTCTGAGATTAATGAAAAGTTTGATATTTTACAATTTAATTTTATTGTCATTTTTTGTTATCTTGAAATATATCGACTATTGATTTAATTTCAAAAAACGGTTTAAATCTAGAAATCAGTTACTAACTAATTGTATTTTATTTACTCCCAGATTTTTTGTGACACTTTTGCGTGTGTCACTAGTTTTGTTGTTTATTAAAAAATCCCTGCTTTTCTCTGACTTTAAGGGTTTCTACTGACTTGCAACCAGCCTTTAAATTTCGTTAATGAATCATTTCATGTTTGAAAAAGTAATAACAGATTCGTTTTGATTTCATCGCTTGCAATTGAATGCTTAGTCTTTATACTTCCTGAATCACGTTACTTGCGTACTGCTGGACTTTGTCGGTAACATTTAAAACCGGCTTTGCCGCTTTGCAGTCTGCAACGAGTCTAGCTGCAGGTAATGCCCTGCATTCGTAAAGTGAAAAGCAGAGATTCAGATTCGTAATAAATAGGTACATGTTTATTCGCATACTGCTTTTGGCGGTAACTTACGTCACGAACGCTGAGAACATCGCAAACTTCGGAATCTTGTTCAGACGAAAATTAGGGACACTCACAACCAATTTAACTTCAACACAATCAGAAATAAAAACAAAAAAGAAAAAATTTTTCATCTTCGCAGGCGCTGGCGTTTAATTCCACCTAAACAGGAATATCCTGATCAAAATTTCTCTGCTAGTGACTTTCTTATCAGATTCATGTTGAAACCCATTGCGACACAACTTCCAACTGCCTCCTCCAATTTACCTCTGCAAACTTTTGATGAATATGATTTCTTCTTCTCTAACAATACTCCTGAGACTTTCCTTGAGGAAGTAATACAAGTTAATTCTAATGCGATAGGTATGGTATTTTTCCAAATAAATGGAAAAGGCACTTATACAACCGATACCTAAAATCAACAGTCCTACTTCCAGTAAAGACTTTCGGCCAATTTCTATCCTTGGTGCGTTATCAAAACCATAACGTAGAGGATTAAAAAAAAAACAGAATTCAATTTTTTCGCTATTTTCTTAAAGTTGTATGACTTATCAACCATGTGATCATCATACGAGTATTATATATTTCTTAAAATATATTCTAAATATAATCAAATAAAAAAATACTCGGAACATACATAAGCTTGTTATAATGTCATTAAGTCATCAGAGTATTACTTTTATGCTGATTTTTGACATTAGTTTGAATTTGGACATCCTGTTTATTTTTTGAATCGAAGTCATTTGTAGTTTCAACAATAAGCAAAATTTTTTATTTTTCATATTAGATGATATTTTGATTTGTTCACGGTCCGCTCGCTAATTCCCATAATCAAAACATGCTTCACTGCAATTTTCGAGTGCATCAAGATTTTGTTTACATTTTATTTTTCATAAGCGCTTTTTCAAAAAAAGAGTTCAGTTCAGTTTCGACTGTCTAATCGCTAGTATGTTGTAAGAGGGCTGCAAAACTCGAATTTTGAACAGCATTTCTTTTTCGCATTAAATGTATTAAACTCCGTATGTGATTTGTTAGTGGTTTGAGTTTGAAAAATGGATTTGTTAAGCGCATGCCCAATCATTAGAAAATACAGTAAGTTGAGTAACCGGAGATTTCATACCCACTTTGATGTAATGAGATACTGTTTTTTCGAATGCGAAAAAATTAGAATCGAAAAAGAATCTAAAAGATACCCAAGTTTTTCTGATATATCGCCTTTTTTTGTGAAAAGTGCAGGATATATTGAATGAAACTTCCATCTCAATTCTTACAGAAGCAAGAATCGCAAAGATCTTTAAAACAGATCAAGATGAGTTGAAGGAGTTGAAAAAGTCGCACGGAAGAGATAAAGATAAATCCTGGTACAAAAGCAAATTAAATGCGTGTCGTGAAAATAAATCAAAGTTATTTGATATTGCGGCTTGTAAGTGTGATAATTCTTCATGCACTTGTGAGATATATCTATCTGAAGCTGCCAGAGTGTTTTTCTTAGATCAGCAGTCTTCCAGGCGAATTATAAAATCATTTACGTCTCTTCCGAAAATTGATTCGGAACAATCAGATCATCATGAAGTACAATCGGAGCGTTTGATGAGTGATGTACTTCAAGATCAAAGTGAAGAAGTTATCCAAAGAAAACGTCACAAGTTGCAAATTGAAGGTGCAAGTTCTTACAGTGGCTCGATTATGGATGACAATGTAAAAGACGATCAACAGCCCGCCGAAGAAGATGTTGAGGATGCATGGGCCCCTTATTGGAATAAATTTACACATCAGACAAGATCAAACTGTCCAACATTTTCCGAAGTCTGTGACAGATACGGCATCGGATACAGGTCTGCTGCTTTACTGGCTTCATCAATTTTACACTGAGTAAGTACATTCTGGAAGTAAAAGGTTCAGTATTTGACAAAAGTAAACTCTATCGGGAAAGAACAAAAACTCGTCATCAACTTTAGAAAGAGCAGCTCTCTTTGGCTTCAGAAATAAAGGCTTTTTAGTTCGATGAAAGAAAAGACGAAACAAATGTAATGGATCAGACAAGTATAGGACAAACACGGCAAACAACAAAACTAGAGGAACATACTTCTCTCGTTCAAGAACCAGGAAGTACTTATTTAGGACACAAATCCTCATCTTCTCCAGATGCAAAAACGATTACACCTGATATCCTTCAGTTTTTCTTTGACAAAGAAATTAATACTTTGAATCTAGATTGTAGGGGTTATTGTGACGGCTGTCCTACGAACACTGGTAAACACGCAGGTAGAATTCGATTGCTAGAATTAGAATTGGGTAAACTGCTAAAATGAAGTGTCTGTCAGCTTCACGGTAATGAGCTGCCATTGAAAAACTTTGTTTACGAAACTTGTTTGAGGAACTTCTGGTCCTAAAGATTTTTCTGGTCCAATCGGAAAAAGCTTAGCTTTTTGTGAAGAACTTCCGAATGAAATATGAATCTTCAACAAAAAATGATTTCTTAACGAAGTGGTTCAAAAAAACTTTTCGACAGAATAGTTTAAATAAGAAGTAAATTTTCTACGAAGATACTTGCATTTTCAACCCAAAAAGACGAATTTCCAATAATAACAGTTGAATTTTCATATAAAAAGGATGACTTTGCGAAAAAATGATTTAATTTTTAAAAAAACAGTCACATTTTCATCTGAGAAAGATTAATTTTCTACTAAGACAGATGATTTTTTTGAATCAGAAAGACAAACGTTAAAAAATATAGTGGAATTTTCAACAAAAAAGTAGACTTTTGGACTAAAAAGAATGACTTTTGAACAAATTTATTGGATTTTCAAACAAGCAGTTGCATTCTCTTTCGATAAATATGAATTTGCTACTAAAGCAGATGAATTTTTTAAGGAAAAAGACAAATTTTCCAGAAATACTTGGATTTTTATCCAAAAAATATTTCAATTGATTTTCCAACACCAAAATATGAATTTGTCACAAAAGGTAAATTTTCTACGAAATAGTGGAATTTTCAAGCGGAAAGATTGACTTTTTAACAAAACTGTTGAATTTTCAAACAAATAATAAAATTTACAACCAAAAAGAAGCAACTGCAAAAAAGGAATATAAATACAAAGCAAATAAATTACTTACAAAAATGTTATATCAGGCTCATCGCAAAACTTAATTAAATTTTTTTTTTCAATTTTCCCTGCCCAATTTTTCATTTGCCCTGAACATTAATATTCAAAGACCAGAATCTTAAATTAGTCACATTTTTAACCTAGAATCTTCTATAAGCGGAATAAAGCAATTTCAAATGAGAATTGAAAAATTTCAAATTTATTCTGCTTGCCAGTTATTTAAAGTTATATCAATTCCTTGACTTTTACAAGATTTTTTTTCTAAATCTTTGACTTCTCCCTGACTTGAAAAAAAAATTGTTGTTGGCTAGGTTGCTTTTTTCACTCACCAGTTTTCTTTAGTGCGTAAAGTGAAATTTAAATCAATTTTCTGTACAATTTTTGCGAATTACTTGCTTCATTTGTGAATTTCTAAAGATTACGTACATGAATGAAAGACCCCCGCCCCTACCGTAACAAATCGTAACAAAATCTCTTGACCCCTCCCACCCCCTCGAGCTATTACATAATTAAGGTATGGTCCCTAAAGTAAGGTATTCTAAATGAATTGAGTACTACAGCTGCCCAGAGTGCCGGCCTCCCTAAAATGAATATATAAAAAATGGCCACGTCTCACGACCGTGAGATGGGTGGCCACAGGGTACGATGAAGTCACAACAACAGGCCGGCGAAGCCCCCGTGTGTCTTAAGGACACGGAGCGACACGAGCATGACAGCTTTCTGCATCCATCTCGCAGATAAAAAGAAATATATATGTTTATTTATTCATATAGTCCTAGACTGCGCCATTCGGTTTTGGTTTGGTTCCTTGGAAATCGGACCGAAGGGCCTATGACAAAGCCACCGAACGCATCCTCGTGTTGCGGATAGAGGGTCCCTGTACCAAGGGTTTCTGCTGAATATGGTTACAATAATTAATAAGCAGTCGCGGACAATCGTCCAGGGGTGGTCCCGAAAGAATAACCCCTAAGCGAAGGCGTAAGACCGTGCCGAAAGCTGAATGGCACCTGGGTGAGGTGTCTCAAACAGTGATTCTGGGATACCGGGCGACCATTCAGAGTATACAGCCTTGTTCTTGCATGCGAGGCTCTACAAGGATGGACGAACCCTTTCTCCTAGCTGCTCGTGGGAACAACAATGACAATACCAAACATAGGTGTACTAAATACGGTTCAAAACAATCGAACGCGCAGGGCCCCCGGCAATGGGTCATACAACAATGCCGACTACCCTAGAGTTGGAGGAGCCAATCAAGACAGAGTCAATGCGATTGAACGGCAGAATCTCATTACTTTTGAGTGGACGGATCGACTCAGGGACAACCTACTGTAGTGCTACGATGCCAGTATGGTCCCTGAACGAAACCGTATGTGAAAAAGTCTGCGAAAAAGTCTGCGAAACCGTGCCGAGGACCTCCGGAAAAGAACAAGCCGGCAACAGAGAAAGAGAGGCGACACTAAGACCAACCTCGAACAGGCATCCAACAGAGGAAGAACGATGCATCAGGACCCAGAAAAACATCGACATTCAGGTTTCTCCCAAACCAAAAGATCTAGCTGAACTGGATGACGAGCTTCGTGGAGATTTTTCCGAAGAACTTGACCTCTGGACTATCAATTGTGGCATGTACAATGCAGCGAGAGCTTTGGCAGATGCAACTCGTAAAACAGAACCAACGGTTGATCATAAGACCAAAAGACGAATGCATCAACTCAGCACAAAGATAGGCTGGGCAAGACAGTACACGTCCCGCATTCAGTGTGCGATTGACTACATAACATCTGGCAGGACTTTCACTGCCAAGGTTCGACAGTTCGCGCGCGAACTGCGGATCCGTCGTCACACCATCAACAAGACAAAGCTACTGACCATCAGGCAGCATATTTTTGAAAGAATACGCGTAATATCTAACGCTAGGAGATGTCTAGAGCGGAGAGAGAGGTGGGTCAGAGAAAATCAACAGTTTTCATCTGACCCATCTAAACTCTTCCGAGACCCTCCAGTTACTGTCGACCATCCGCCCAAACCAGAGGAGGTCGAAGCATTTTGGAGAGAAGTCTACGAAGTTCAACATCCACTTGAAGAAGGCTTAAAGACCATAAATAGCTTCAAGGAGCTGTGCAATGCCCTCATAACACCTGAGCAGGATTGCCCACCTATCACTACCGAGGAGGTGAAAAACGTATCAAGAGGCATGAAGAACTATTCCGCTCCGGGACCAGATGGTATCAAGACCTTCTCGTGGAAGAAGTTTCCTTCAAACCACCAGCATCTGGTCCGAATTTTCACCTCATATCTAAAGTCGGAAGAGTCTATTCCGGAATGGTTGGTGGAAGGGCGCACAGTGCTTCTGCTGAAGATGGGCAGCTTGGCCGACCCTAAGAATTACAGGCCAATAACTTGTCTGAACACACTGTATAAGATCTTCACAGCTATCCCAAATGATAGGATAATTCGGAAAACTGGACGTGTGTGGCGAGAGATGTATGAACAACGCGGCTCAAAAAAAGGGCGTAGCAAGATGTCGGGAGAACCTGCTCATCGATAGATGTGTCTGTAAAGACGCAGCATCCTATCAGTGATTCCTATCGATGGCCTGGATTGATTACCTGAGAGCTTTCAGAGAAGTGTGTTTCAGGGCAACACCATGAGCCCTCTCCTCTTTTGCCTCACATTATTGTCACTATCTCTCGTAGTTCGTTATTCCGAAGGGTAACTCTGCTGCAAAGCTGGAAACCAAGAGCATAAGAAGACTCACGTATTTTACATGTATGATCTTAAGATCTATGCTAGAAATAAAAAGAAACTATATATAGCTGTAAAAATTGTCAAAGAGTACACTGAAGAGATTGGAATGGATTACGGGTTAGAGAAATGCGCCAGGGTTAATTTAAAGTAAGGAAAACTTAATGGCATTCCCGAAGATCCTGAAGTCGTTGCACGAATCGCTATACAATACCTTTGCGTTGGAGAGACCTAAACATATGTGGGCGTGCCACAGACCCGCATTCAGGACGTGACATCTATGAAGGATACTCTCCGATGCAGATACAAACGTCTCATCCGATGGTTATTGTCTTCCGAACTGTCGGCGAGGAACAAAGTATCTGCAACGAACATGCTTGCCGTCCCGATAGTACTCTATTCATTTGGAGCAGTTCCATGGAGAAAGGGCGACCTCAGATCCTTCGATATCGGGTCCCGAAAGGTTATGCAATGAACAAAAGCATGCACCTTAAGTCTTCTGTTCCACGCCTTTACATCTCACGTTGTCAAGGTGGTCGTGGAGAATGGAATCTTGAATGTCTTCACAACAGGATTATTCTGGCTACAGCACATATAGTCGCAAATGGACAAGACCCTTTTCTTAAAATGCTCAGGAAACACGAATAAGTGGGCAAAGGGGCGTTTCTGTACAAAGCAGCGGAGGAGGCTGCTGAAACACTCGGCTTTGACTTCAATATCAGGGGTGAGCAAAA
Organism: Andricus quercusramuli; assembly: GCA_932178445.1. Taxonomy (NCBI): domain Eukaryota; kingdom Metazoa; phylum Arthropoda; class Insecta; order Hymenoptera; family Cynipidae; genus Andricus; species Andricus quercusramuli. The sequence goes on along the minus strand of CAKNXH010000039.1, from coordinate 538,728 downwards.
TGCATCAAATTTTATCCATATTGAATACTCACTCCTGAAGGCCCGCATTAAGAAAGCACAGGAGCAAAACTTCCGCTAACAGCTCCTCGACAAGAGGATGCACGGCATCTCCCACAGAAATGTGGAAGATCAGTGGATGTCGTATGAGCTATCGTTTGCTTTCCTTAGATCGCCCTGATTGAAGTCGGGCACGGAGGGCTTCATTATGGCATTTCAAGACGGTGTCATTTCCACTCTAGCATACCGTCGCCACATTTTGAACCAAGACATTCCCGATGATAGCTGCAGAGCGTGCCATGCACACCTCGAGCATCTAGGACACATACTATCTAGTTGTCCAACTCATGCGGGAACAACCTACATCCAAAGGCATTATGCGGCACTAAGAGTGCTTTATTACTGCTTTGAATTCAAGAAACAAACCATGTTCATTATCGAATTTGCAGCAACAGCTGACAAAAACGTCACAGCCAAGGAGAAAGAAAAGAAAAGGAGGTATAAAGACCTTATAAGGGAGTTGTGACGGTTATACCCGGAATATTCTGTTCAGCTAATCGTCTTGATCATCGGCGCTCTTGGAGGTGCCAAGGTTTCACTGATTAATAGCCTGAAAAGCATCCCTGCGTGTCAACAAAATGCTGAAACGCTTGCGGGGAAAATGCAGAAGGCGATCGTCCTTGGATCGCTCCGTGTCCTGTGGGTGCACGAGGCTTTTGCCGGATCATCGTATTCAATTCGTCGCAGACTCTACCTACCTATCTGGCGGTCGTGAGACGTGGTTACAGTTTAAATTTTACCGCGATTTCGCTGGGAGCGGGTGCAATTTTTCAGATTAGCACCCGCTCCCGGCGAAATCCTGCGCTTTTCCTGATGACAAACTCCTCCCTCCTGAGGGGTGGGGTGGTTTTCTTTTTCCCTTTGAAAATAAAAAGTTTTGATTACGGATATTTTTTCGTAGGATGCGTATTTTTTTAGATAGTTCCATGTCTCAAGTTAAAGGAAAAACACCCAGTATATATAATCTTCCGTAAAGATGGGGTAATTAGTGGACGTTCCTAAATCGCAGAAGGTATTTTCAACAATTTTATCCTCAAATATTGAGGTTTCATTTAGTAAAATCAAACAATATTTCTCTTGGTATTTCAAAGTGCTCTGTTAAATTTATCTTTACAACATAATCGTCGGCAGTGTCAGGTTGTGCGCGTGAATAACACAAGTTTTGACCAAACTGCATAGTGGAGGTATTTACTCTTTGGTTCTAATGTGCAATATGAATGGTTTATTATCCTTGCGAGGAATCTTGATCGCCTCTGTAACATAAGGACAAACGACCTCTAACTCACTCAAAGAAAGGAAAAGTAGATGTGAATGTTCATGATCTGATATCGCGTTTGATTACGCTCCACTCGGTCGGAACAGAGATGGATTATGTTCCCCAACACCTGGGGCGAAAGTATTTTCTTTCAAACCGCTTTTGCACATAACTTATTTCGACATTTTTGCATACACCCGGATTCAATCTCAGTCACCAAATGACTCAAACTCTTTGAGAGCATCTAAAGCGTTTCTTAGATAATACACTCTAAGTCAAATTATTAATATTGCTGGAGCAAAAATTAACTCCGGAAATTACACTGCTCTTCCTTATTCATTTTGTAAATCTTCTTTGCATCAAATAATCTATTTTATTCGAGAAATTGTACAACTAACTCAAATCTTCAGAATTTACGTTCTAAAAGAAGAATTATACACGAAACAGTTGTAAAGAATGGAATATTCGCTGGCAGGAGTATATCGTTTGCAATATTAATTGAAATACTTGCAGCATGAAATATAACGAGGTCAATCTAAAGAAAGAATTTCGGAAGAAAAAAAATGAATTTCCAGAGCTAGAGCCAACATAATAAAACTGGATTCCCCTCCCGCCACGTTCCAAATTAGAAAAAATCTGTTAATCCTGGAAAGTTGTCAATCTAACATATGTGAGAGCAGAAACTAGGTAAATTCTAAAGAAAACACGTTTGAAGGAAAAAATAAATTCATTTTCATAGCCAGACTCAACATAAAATTTTAGAAACCCCCCCCCCCATGATTCACAAGAATCATTTTTTGAAGAGGAAAAAAATTTCTTGAGCCAGAGCCAACATAAGTAAATTGGAATCTTCACCTTCCTTCACCACCTTAAGGAAAACAAAATTAAATTCCAGAGTCAGAGCCAAAATAAAAAATTGCCTCCTCCCCCCACCCACCCAAATTCTAAATGTAAAAAAAATATTCAGTCAGTCCTAGGAAATTGTAAATCATGTAGGAGGAAAAAGAATTTCCAGAGCCAGAGTCAACATAAGAAAGCTGGAATTCCCACCTCACCTCAAAATAAAATATTTCCGAAAACATTCACTGTTAGTCCTAGGAAGTTGTACATTTTTCATAAGTGGGAGTAGCAATTAGGTAAGTCTAATGTAACACATTTTGATGTTTAAAAAAATTAATTTCAAAATAGCGTTATAAAACGCAACATATGAAAAAATGTCAAAAAATTAAAAACGTTGCATTTTGAACATCATACAAGATTATTATAATAACTTCTAGAATTTTCTTGAAAACTCCAATTTTGACTGCACAAAAAATAATGAAAAATCAAAAATTCCATTTTGCGGTCAAACTATACAAGGTACGTAGAAAGATGAATTCAAAAAAATGGTGTATCCAAAAAAGATCTCCAAATTTGTTACCATTCACTTTTTGATAGGACGCTTATTTTCTGTTTTATTCGTAAAAAAGTGCATTGGAAATAGAAAAATTTAATTTTTAGAGAAACGACTCAAGATACGAAAAATATAAATGGACAAAATTTGTTCACCCAAAAAAGAGCTACAAATTTGTCAAATATTTTTTCTAATGGACGCGTAGTTTGTGTTTCAATCGTAAGAAATAACATTGAAAATAAAAGAATTAAATTTTTTGGAAAGCGGCACAAGGTACGCAAGAAATCAATAATCAAAAGTTGTTCACCCGATGAGGGTCTACAAAATTTTTTGTGATAATTTTTAGATAGAACAAGTAGATTTTCTATCAAACGTAGAAAACAAGATTAAAAATAACAAATTAAACTTTAGGAAAAATGACAAAAGAGACGAAAAAAATGAAAAAATTGTTCAACCAAAAAAGATCAACAAATTTGTTATAAACTCTTGCTATAAGAATATATTAAAAATAAAGAATTACCTTTTCGGAAAAAGGACGCAAGCTACAATAACATTTGATTTAAGAAAATTTTTCGCCTAAATTATATCCAAAAATTTTCTCATGCCCCCTAAATAAATTCAAGACAAAAATTCAGACGGAAAAAATTACGTAAGGTCCCAGAAAAAAAAATTACGTGATTTATGCACGGCCACTAATCAGCCAGTGAGATAATTTTCCAGTATGTTATGATTCGTTGAGATGGTGGACATATTATTTTAGCCAATTAGCGAAGAAGTTAACAATTATTTTTCAAGGGAAAATAAAAAAATAGTGTGATTTTTTCGAAACAGTAGCAAAGTAGTGTCATCGCTCAAAAAAGGTGTCAAACAGTGTTAATAGTGTGGTGGGCACGGAGCTTGCTATATTTCCAAAAAGTTAAATAACATCTTCTCCAATACGTTTTTTAAGAAAAGCTATTTATAGAAAAGTGGAAAATAGGGTTGTTGCATATGTCTCAACAAATTTTTTTCCTAATTAAATAAATGAATAAATTATTCATCACTATCATCTTTAGGTTTTATATATTTTTTAAACTTTAATTTTTTAGTGACTTTTGATTACGCTTGGCTGTTGCTTTTCGACAATTTTAAGTATTAGGTGCGGAAATAAGTTCTCGCTGTTTTTTTCAATGAAAATGCACCTTTAGTGTGAAAAAATGGTTACGAATGAATCATTTAAAGTATTGCCCATCGTTAGCTACAACTTGTTCCCATCTTCTTATTGGTAGAGCTCGAATACCGTTACGGTGAAAGTGTTCATCTTTTAAGGCTATCCACGAACCAAGCCATTTTTGAATGCCTCCATATGAGCGGAACTGCTAATCAACCAGACCATGCGCCATCAACCGGAAAAAGTAATAATCGGACGGCGCAAAATCCAGGGAATACAGCGGGTAGGGTAGAACTTCCCATTTAAGCGTTTCTAGGTATGTTTTAACGAGTTTGGCAACGTGAGGCCGAGCGTTGTCAAGCTGTAGAATCACTTTTTCGTGCCTCTGCTCATATTTTGGCAGTTTTTCGTGCAGTGCTCGGCTCCATCGCATCAACTGGAGTCGATACAGTTTCCCAGTGATGGTTTTGTTCGGTTTTAACAGCTCATAATAAATAACATCGATCTGGTCCCACCAAATACACAGCATAACCTTCGCAGCGTGAATATTCGGACAAGCCGACGACGTAGAAGCATGACCGGGCAGTCCCCATGACTTTCTTCTCTTTGGGTTTCTGTAATGAATCCATTTTTCATCATCCGTCACGATGCAATGAAGAAAACCCTTCATTTTTTGCCTCTGAAGGAGTTGTTCACAGACGAAAAAACGATGCTCAACGTCCCTTGAGTTCAAATCATAAGGAACCCAAGTTCCTTGTTTTTGAATCATTTCCAACGCATGCAATCGCTTGGAAATGGCTTGGAGGGTAACTCCTAATGCTGAAGCAAGCTCTTCTCACGTTTGGCAAGAAGAAACATCTTTAAAAACATCTTTAGAAAAATTAAAAATAAATGAAGGAAAAAAATAAATAAAAATAAAAAATCTCAACATCAAACATCTTTTTTGCGTTGTTTCACTTAAGGAAACATCTCCGTAAACTTTTTGGAGCTCTCGATGCGCTTCAGCCGCCGTTTTTTTCGAATGGAAGAAGAAAACCGACACTTCCCGCAAATGACGATTATTTTGCACAAAATCAGACATTTTCACACAACCAAAAGTATACGCCAAAACAAAGGTCACTAATGTGTCACAACGATTTGTTTACTATATGTCTAAGCTTGGTTCATGACATTTTGGATATGTCAAAATCGACCCGCACTTACTGCTGGAACCATCTATTGACAAACAAAGAGAACTTATTTGCGCACCTAATAAACAAATATTTCTGTTAGAAATCCCGAATTGAATTTTCGCCAGTTTCCTGCTAGATACTGCAGATAGACCATTATTCTGCTTGGTTTAGCGTTTTGCAGGATGTGATGTTTAAAGGTCACAGAGTTTTTTAAATAGGGATTTCGATCCTTTTCCTTAAATATTTTTTTCTCAAAAATGAAGTATTCAATAAAATGTTTAAATGTACTAACATTTTTAAAATTTTATGCACTATTCAAAAAGTATATTATCCACAATTCATTCAACAAGCCCATTTAAAAAGACAAATAACAGAGTTAGAGAATTGCTAAAGTATGTTTATTTATTCTTGTGTGCAGTACAGGTAGGCGTAAACGTAATGTTCGTAATGAAAAGTATATGCGCGTGACGTGGCGAGGTCGCGCAAGGCGAGCAACCTCATACACACTAACACACACAGACACACCTATATTGGCACACCTTTATAGGCCTGTATGATTACGATCGTGGCGCGTTTTATAATAAAGCAGTGTGTGCGCTGGCGTCGCGTGGCACTTAAAACCTGGGGAACACCTATCCGGCCCCTATGCTGACATTCCAGCCGGTCGGAGCCCACGAGGATAGAAAGGTGTCTGGCGACTCTACAGACTTATTATCTCTTGAGTGTATGTGGTCAAAGTAGTTTGCCTCAGTTATTGCTGTACGCCTATAGCGACTTGCAAAACTATGCGACGCCCCGATTGTCGGTTTTTATAATAAGGATATTATTTTTAATTTCTGGATGCGGTTTAATAGTTCAGTGATGGCAAGCGCGGATCTACATGGTAGCGAAGCCGGCAACCCACCCTCCCAGGATTTTTTAAATTACCTTTACTTATTTCTTTTTCACTGGAAAATGAAGAAAAATTATTTAAAAAATTAGTACTTGGAAGGTTGCAAAAGATTATTTATAATAATCTTTAAATTCATTCATTCACATTCTTCAGCTGTCAATTTGAGAGTTCATTATAGCATACGTCAGAACATCAGCTTTGAATTTTAGTAACATAGAGCTGTTCCGCATGCATGGAAATACTTAACAATTGATTTTCTTGCTATTACATACTTTTGTACTCTAGATTAAAATGACGAATTTTAAAAAGCGTGATGCATATTTGGAAAATTATTAATTTGTAACGATTTAGTTTCACGATCCTAATCTGAGAAGACCTAAGTTTTAAGCGAAGTTTCGAAGTGTTCAATTTTTAACGATCCAATTATGTTTGGATTCATTATTTTCAAAGCTTCATATTAGAAGTTATATAATTTTAAACATTTTATAGTAATTAAACTGTAATGGTTTATAATATTTGAAATTCTTGAAATTTGACCGGTGAAAATGAGAGTAAATGTTTTTTTCATACATAAATTTCATTTTTAAATAATAAAATCTATCTAGTCACTTTACATGTAATTTGATACTACATTCTATTATACCTATTAATCATTTTCATCAACTTAAAAATCTCCATAATTTCAATTTAAAATTATAGTTTTAAATGCGCAATTCTGAAATAGTTTAATTTTTGAAGCCTTGGAACTAAAGTTGGATAGCTTCAAAAGTATTAACTCACAAATAATTGTTTAGAAGTTTCTTAGTTTTTAAATGCCAAGTTAAAAATGTCTAATACAATGTTCTAAACGATTGTCCGGATGTGTGTGTGTGGATGTGTGGATGTCACACTTTTTTGTGAACACGATGATTTGAAAATGGTTGCAGATAAATTGATGAAATTTGGAGGGACTGTTTTTACCACTAATATCTTGAAACTTACCGAGAATTTCTAAGAATATTTATTGCATTTTTTTAACACTCAATAATAATTAAAAACTAGGTTTTTTATAGTGAAACATTTTTCATTAACATAATTCAAAGTTGATGCAAGCATATAAAAGATTCCTTGGTTCCAGGCGAATCGATTGACCTATATTATCAATACGTTTCATTAAAAATTAAGGAAGTTATCACCATTTATATTATATTTAGAATCGATTTTTATAGCACAAATTTTTTCATTCTCATAACTCAAAGTTGATTCGAGAATAGAAAAGATGTCTTGATTTGAGACGAATCGATTGACCTATTATATTAATATATTTTATTGAAGATTAAGAAAGATATGCTCATTCACAATATTTGAAACATCTGCTTCAAACAGAAACACTTTTTTCATCGACATAATTCAAAGTTGACGGATGAATGGAAAAGACTTTTTGATCATAAATTTTCAAATAGAATTTTGTAAAGAACTCATAAAGCTGGGAAAGGGATAGGGTGCGACAGAAATTTTCCCTTCCCTTTTCCAGCTCGATTAATTATCATTCCGAATAAAAAATTTGATTTGTCTTATTTGTCTTTTTGTTAAAAAATTTCTTGTATTATTTTGTAATTTTGTATTTTTTGTATATTTCTATTTTTAAGTTGATCAAAATGAAGACTGTGGTTTTTCTATTATTCAAAAAAATCACTGATGCTTTCTGTATAAGACAATACAATACAAACAAATAAGATAAAACCAATTTTAAACATTCGGTTCGGAATGCTTTTTTAGAATTATTAAATTCTAACGTTTCGGACGTTATCAGTTTTTAAATTTCACTATGTAAAAACAAGTGTTCGCTAAGTTTTGTGCGGAAACTATCGTCCTCGACGATTTACTGCCCTTTTAACATAAATTATGAGAATGTAGTCCTTAAAAAAAAATAGCATAAAAACCCTTTAAATCTTGGAAATCCTATGAAAATCCTGACAAATTTATTGGAATATCTTGAGAGCTTTTAAAATTCCTCAGTCATTGAAATCTTTGGAAATCTTATCAAATCCGTTAGAATCCTTTCAAAATCCTTTGGAATTTTTAAAAATATCCCGAAACCTTATAAGCGCCATAAAATCCTTCAAAATCTTCCGCAATTCTAGAAAATTTTGTGAAACTGTATACTGTTTTTTTTAATTACTTGATATCATCCTCGAAGAATGTGGTACAGGGGAGACACTAGTTGACATATGGGAAAGAAATCAGCTAAGGTGGTTCGGACATCTTGAAAGAATGAAAGATGAACGACTGACCAAGCAAGTGTATAAAGGTAAAGTAAATGGCAAAATGCCCAGAGGTAGACCGCCGAAAGAATGGTTAGAATCTGTGAATGAGACACTAATACGAAGAGACATAAGAAGCCATAGAAATACAAGAGCCTGCATGAAAAAATGCATGGACGTGAATGAAGCTAGAGTAGTATGCCAGGACAGAAATATGTGGCGACAAATAGTTTATAAACAGAGTGACAATAGAGTGAATGATGCCTGAAACAAAGACCTTGGATACTAATGGGCTCAGGTGGGGAACCATACATAATAATTTTGTGAGGCTCCTCACTTGGGGGTGATCGCTAGAGAGATTGATCAGCAACCTGGGTCGGAGCAGTGTTGCGGAGTGAACGTGTAATTTATATAAATAACACGAGAACTCCAGATCAATCTAAAACACATATACATAACACCTACATACCCATCCACCCTATACCCATATACCGATCAACCTCATACCTATATACCTATTTCACTACTTTCCAACCGAACAAATCACGCCTACCCCGGAAGGGAAAAGGCTTAATGGAATAATAATAATAATAATTAGACTCTTTGGAAATTCCTTCAAATTTGTTGAATTTCTTGAAAATTCCGTGGAGATACCCTAGACTACATAGAAATTTTCAGATGCATTGATGTTCCTAGGAATCTTTCAAAATACCCTTAAATCTTTAAAATCCCACAAAAACCTTAAAAATTCTTGAAGTCTATTCCAAATGTCTGAAAATCTTTTCAAAATTTTAAAATCCTTCAAAAATTCCTCAATTCTTGTGAATAAATTCTTTGAAATCCATTAAAATATTATAAAATCCTTTGAATTTTCGTAAAATTACATGATATCTGATGATGTTCCTGGTCTTGAGATATTTGAAGCCTTGTGAAATCCCTTGAGATCCTGGGAAATTCATTAAAATACCTTATTCGTGGCATTTGAAATCCCATAGAATACTAGAATCTTTAATCTTTAATTAACTGAAAGTTACTAATGTGCATTAATAATCTGCCTAATGCCCTTCTGAATACGAAATAATTATTTAAAATTAATAAGAATTCGAGGTGAATTTAAACAAATTCAGAATAATTTTAAGAAATTAAGAGCCATTTAATTTAATAGAATTTGAGTGGAATAAGAGTAATTGAAGGGAAATGAGAAGAATTCGATGAAATTCATAAAAATGCAAGGTGAATTCGAAAAAATATTGGAAAATTCAAAATATTACACTGATTGCACTAAAAATTGGAGTAAATTTACTTTCACGTGAATTAAAAGAAAACGACATTTTTTTATCCATTTGCTTGAGTAGAATTAAGTGAATTTAGAAAAAATTCACGGAAATTCAGAATAAGGAAAATAAAAAAAATAATAAGAGTTTTAAAGAATTCAAACAAATTGAAAATAATTCAGGGTGAATTCCAAATGAAATCAAATAAGACGAAAGAAATCCAAAATATTCTACTGATTTCAGTGCAATTGGAGTGAATTTAAAAGCATTCAGGACGATCGCAAGAGAATTTAAGTGAATCGAAAAGAATTAATTAAAAATACCAAAAGAATTCAGTAAAATGCAAGTGAATGAAGAGAAAAAGAAATATAATAACAAATAATAAATATAAATAAATATATAAAATAAAGATATAAATAAACAAAAATAAATAAATAAGAAAAAAAATTAAAAAGTTCATCGAATTCAGTAGATTTTGAATAAGTTGAGTAAAATTCCAGAGAATTCAAAAGAATTAAAAAATGCAGAATAAATTGAAAAGAATTCCGAATGAATTCCAAATGAATTTAAATGAAGTGGAAATTTTTTTAAATATATTAAATTCAGTAAAAATGGAGTGAACTTGGAACAATTCAAGGGAATTAAAAAAAAATGGAATTAAATTCATAAGAAATCAAGAAAATTTAAAGATAATTAAAGAGAACAAAACAAAAAAATTAATTCCAAAAAATTCCATGGAATTTAGATAAATGGGGATGGATAGAATTAACGAATAAGAATTTGGTAAAATCCATAAGAATTCAAGGTGAATTCAAAAGTATTCAGTGTGAAGGAACGTTGTCGGCAGAGTAAGAGCCATTACGAGACGTGAAAATATGACAGATAAAGCTGCAAATTACAATATATAATTCTTTACTTGCACCCATTATGCTGTACGGTAGCAAAACCTGGACCTACCCAGAAAAAGATAACAGTATAATCAAAGCAGTTAGCATGCAACTCCTGCGCAATGTATGCGGTAAAACACTAATGGATAATGTCAGTAAGGAGAAAATGCTCAATGAATGTGGTGAAGAGAAACCACTGCTTGACAAGAGTCAAAGGAATTTGTTGAGATGTTTTGGGCATTTTGAGATAATAAAACAAGAACGACTGACGAAAAAATATATTTAGGTAAAGTAAAATAAAGTTTAGTAAAATTCAGTTTAGGTTAAGTTAGGTAAGGTAAAATAAAGTGAATAAGACCCTCAATCGAAAATATATAAAAAGCCACAGAAACACAAGAGCTTTCCTGAAGAAATGTATGGACATAAAGGAAGCTAAAGAGGTATGTCAGAACAGGAAATTGTGGCGGCGAGCAGTTTATAACTTACGCTTACCTCGAAAAGGATATGGTTTGATGATACAATAATAATAATAATAATAATAATATATTATTATTTTCAAAGTTTCGAAATTTGCATATGAGACCATAAATCGATTTATAAATATAAATTACATGGACTAGAAAAAGAAAAAGGCGATTATAATTTTCCATGCTTTTGATTGCCTTTTTACGATCAGATCGAATATCGAATAAGCGTCGATGACACGATTGTGGAAACGATATATTGCATCATCCAAGGAGGTTTGAATAGCGAACTGTATTTACGACGCCTTTGGTGCAAAGTCGTATTTTCCAGTTGGATACCAATCGCGTATAGCGACTGCGTTCTTCTTATATGTAAATTCTGTAGTATTATTTGAAAAATCGAAGCGAAAAGTCAATCGCGATGGAAGCTGCGAAAAATAAATGAAAGGCGCTATACCGTAACTTTGTAAAATAGATATGAATCAGGTACTTTTTATTATTATCATTATTATTATACCATTAAGCCATTTCAATTTCGGGGTAGACGTGACTTGCTCGGTTGGAAAATAGTAGTGTGTTTATGGGTATATAGGTATAAGGTAGATAGGTATGTAGGTGTAAGGTATAGATATTTTAGATTGATCTAGTATTCTCGTGTTATTTATTAAAGTGACACGTTCGTTCCGCAACACTGCTCCGACCCAGGCTCCTGATCAATCACTCTAGTAATCACCCCAAGAACCTCACAAAATTGTTATGTGTGGTTCTCCACTTGGGCCCATTAGTATCCAAGGTCCTCATTTCAGGCGTCATTCACTCCATTGCTTCTCTGTTCACAAACTATTTGTCGCCACACTTTTCTGTCCTGGCATACTACTCTATAGCTTCCTTCACGTCCATGCATTTTCTCATGCAAGCTCTCGTGTTTCTATACCCTTAATGACAAAAATGTACTCAGGCACATGTGAATAATTCTATCTTTTAAATTCTTGCACAATAAGTAATTGATAAATAATTCAAAATCGGTCGATGTTTCAAAACAATATCATTACAAGTTCATTTATAGAAAATTTTCGGAAACTTTTGATTAATTTCAGAGCTATTGAATTCAAGCGATGAATAAATCACATTTTACATGAACTTGTCTAATCCAACACTTTTATAATCCCTAATCTTTTAGCTCATGATGAGGTACAAGATTTTCGTCGAAATATATTGCATTTTCAAGAAAATAGTTAAAATTTTCATCAAAAAAGATTGTCTACCAAAAACGATGATCTTTCAATCCAAAAAGATGATTTTTCAACAACCAAATTAATTTGTAACCAAGCAGTTGCATTATCAACTATATAATTGGATTTCCAAGAAAAAAAATTAATTTGTGACAAAATAGATGAATATTCAATCAAGAAAGATAAATTTTAAACAAAAAGACGAATTTTCAACAAAACATATAAATTTCGACCAAATAGTTACTTTTAAAGTTACTTATAAGGAATAAATTTTCAAACAAAAATTGTATAGTTCGATTTTGTAGAAAAAAATCAATCACACAGAAACACAAATTTTCAACAAAAAAGTTCAATTTTCAACGAAAGAGGGGAATCTTTAAAAAAAAGTGAATTTTGAACAAAGTAGTCTAACGAGCGGTTCACAACTCGACTGATGGAGTTTTCCACCAAAAAAGGCGATTTTTCAACAAAATACATTAATTTTCAACAAAACATCTGAATTTTCTACCAAATAGATACTTTTAAAGTTACGTACGAAGAATCAATTGCTAAACAAAATTGGAATAGTTACATTTTTTGGAAAAAAATTAATTACACAAAAACAAAAATTTTCAACAAAAGAGGGGAATCTTAAAGAAAAAAAATGATTTTTCTAACAAAGTAGTTTAACTTTCAATCAAGTAGTTGAATTTGCAACAACAAAATAAATGAATTTTTAACCAAATACTTAAATTTTCATCCAAAAATATCAAGGTTTCACCAAGGAGATTACTGTTTTACCAAAAAAGGCGATTTTTCAACAAAATTGTTCAATTTTGAATGAAAAAATACGAATTATCTTTGAAAAAGTTGAATTTTCAACCAGATAATATATTTTTTCACGAAAAAAGTTATTTGCACACCAAATAGTTACATGTTCATATAAATAGTTTAATTTTGAACCAAGTACATCAATTATGAACCAAAAATATTAATTTCAGGAAAAACTAATTTTCTACAAAATAGTTCAATTTTTCACCAAATTGTTGATTTCTCGAGCCGAAAAAACTAATTTTCAATAAAAGAGTTCAACAATCAGCTCAAAAGATGATTCTTCAACCAAGAAGATTAGTTTTCTAAAAATCGAATAGTTACATTTTCCATTAAAGAGGTAAATCTTCAAGCAAAAAAATGCATTTTTAGCAAACTAATTCCGCTTTCAACCAATAATTTGAATTTTTGACCAGAAAATATAAATTTTCATCGAAATAATCGTATTTTCAAAAAATAATTAAATTATCAACTAAAAGAAATGAATTCTGAACTAAAAATATAATAGCAGACTTTTGAACGAAAAATAGTTAATTTTCTTTCTGGGTTCTATTGAATCAGTTCGCAATTAAGCGAAAACCCTATAAAAAGGGTGAAAAGGGGGAATTTACTTAGAAAAAAGAATTCTTTTAAAAATGGGAGAAGAGGGGAATATGGGTAAGAGTGTCAGGGGCCAAAATTCGACATAAGGCCCAAATTTGGATAGAGTCCGAAATTGATATATGTGTCAAATTCTTTATAGGGCCTTAAATTGACATGAGAAACAGAATTGGCATAGGGCCCAAAACTGATATAGGGCCCAAATTCTGCATAAGGCCGAAAATAGACATAGGTTCCAAAATTGACATTTGACCCAAAGGCTTGTAATCCAAAATTGACATGAGGCCCAAATTTAGTATGAGAACAAAAATTGATTTGTGGCCCAAATTCGACATAGGGCCCACATTTGGAATAGGGTCCAAAACTGATGCATGAACCAAATTCTGAATAGGGCCTAAAATTTACATAGGACACAAAATTGGCATAGGGCCCAAAAAATTACATATGACTTAATTTCACCGTAGGGCCCAGAATTGACATGGCTCCAAAATTCACATATAGCCCAAAGGCTTAGAAATCAAAATTGAGATGAGGCCCAAATTTAGTATAGGACCCAAAATTGATGAAGGCCCAAATTGGACGAAAAGCCCACATTTAAAATAAGGTCCAAAACTGATATATGGCCCAAATTCTAGATGAGGCCTGAAATTTACAGAGAACACAAAATTGGTATGAGGCCCAAAATGTTCATAGGGCCCGAATTATGAATAGGGCCAAAAATGGACATAGGGTCCAAAATTGACATATGACCCAGAGGCTCAGAACCCAAAATTGATTTTAGGCCCAAATTTAATAAAGGACCCAAACTTGACATAGCGGCCCAAACTTGAACTAGGATCCAAAAATGACATATGACCCTTATTCTGAATAGGGCATAAAATTTACGTAGGACACAAAATAGACATAGGTTCAAAAATGGACATTATGACTCAAATTCAGCATGGAACCCTAAATTGACATGAAGTCCAAATTTAGTATAGGACCCAAAATTGATATAGGACCTAAATTCCACATAAGGCCCAAAATCAGCATGGAGTTCAAATTCGATATATGGCCCAAATTCTGCGTGGGGCCTAAGATTGACATAGGACACAAAATAGACATAGGATCCAAAATTGACATATGACTCAATTCAGCATAGAACCCAAAATTGACATAGAGCCCAAATTCAGTACAGGACCCAAAATAGATATAGAGCGCAAATTCAAAATAGGGCCCAAATTTGAAATGGGATCCAAAACTGATATATGGCCTAAATTCTGAATGGGGCCTAAAATTGACATGGGACTCAAAATTGATATGAGGCCCAAATCTGAAATAGGGTCAAAAACTGATATATGGCAAAAATTCTGAATAGGACCTAAGATTGACATAGGACACACAATAGACACAGAGTCCGAAATTGACATATGACTCAAATTCAGCATAGATCCCAAAATTGACATGAGGCTCAAATTTAGCATAGGACCCAAAATTGGTATACGGCCCAAATTCTACGTAAGGCATAGGGCCTAAGATTGACATAGGACACAAAATTGACATGGAACCCAAAACTGATATAGGGCCCAAATTCGGCATAG
This sequence comes from Andricus quercusramuli, assembly GCA_932178445.1. Lineage (NCBI taxonomy): Eukaryota > Metazoa > Arthropoda > Insecta > Hymenoptera > Cynipidae > Andricus > Andricus quercusramuli. The sequence continues at coordinate 523,719 of CAKNXH010000039.1, read as the reverse complement.
GGCCCAGGATTGATATATTTCCCAAAATTGAACAAGGACCCAAAATGAAAATAGGACCCAAAATTGACATAGGGCCAAAAATATGAGCACCTAAAGCTATGAAACTCTTCCTTGTAGGTCCTCGCACCTACTTCAACTAATTTTTTAAAATACTGTTCAAATTATACCATAGCTGTAAGTTATTCAACATTTTTTTACAAAGAAATCTTGCCATGAAAAAAATGACGTAACTGTGTATTAAATGGATATATTTCTAACCATGCATAATTGCATGAAGCAATTGAAGCAGTGTCGACTGACGTTTTTTTTTGCTTGGTGCCTACCATGGGGAAAATGTTCACCTCTGATGTCAAGGTAATGAGTAAATTGAACTCTACACCCGTACCATATTGCATTATACAAATAAATAAACTTGAAAATATAATGTTTCATTAAAATTAGCGAGTTGAGAATTAAACATCTCTTAATCTCTAGGTATTAAAAATTACATAATCCTCTAATAATAGTGCTTAAGTTCACTTTCGATACTTTTTGTAAAATTTTTTGCAACTAAATACATTTTTTAAACGACGAACCCGATACAAATACATGATTCCACTTTCTGCAAAGTTGATCTCCTCTTGCAGATTTGATCGTGAGATTATGATACGTGGGTAGAAACGTCAGATTCAATTTGCACTGATCGATATTGCTTAACGGAACTGAGTTCAAGAGATATTTATACTGATAAGAATTCTTGGTAATTATGCTGTAAAACCAAAAAGAATCAAACGAAAATTTCTCGGAATAATTATTTAATGCCAATGAATTATAAAGTTGCATCAATTGAAATGATTGCATTTAGTTACACAAAATCTGACTTCATTTTTCCCTGAACAATTTTTCATTTTCTTTGACCGTCATACATTTTCCTTTCAGGTATAAAAAAAAACAAACTTCAACCTAAGAGATCAATAATGTTAATGAAAAAAAGTTTGTTCATACATTTCTTTTGAAAACTTTTAGAGATAACAGTCACCAAAAGGGTTTGGTAAAAGCTTACTGATTCTTATGATGGTGAGGGAGGGGGGCGGCGATTAGAAGATTTCACTTAAGAAAAATTGTTTAGTAAAAAACATAGTGAATCCACATATATGACAACCTAAAGGTATTGCATTTTCAAGAAAATAGATAAACTTTTATCCAAATTGTTGATTTTTCAACCAGAGAGATTAATGTTCCATCAAGAAAGACAAGTTTTCCGCAAATTGTTACATTTTCAAGCCAAGAGATGAATTTTCAACCAAGAAGATCAATTTTCTACCAAAAATGAGAAATATAAACAAAGCACATAAATTTCTGAACAATAGTTGCATTTTCTATTGAAATAAAATAAATTTTAAACCAAAAACGCAATAGTTCAATTTTCAGTTAAATTTTCAACAAGCTATTTGAATCCTCAGCAATACCAGATTAATGTTCAAACTAAAAAGAGGAATTTTCAACAAAATAGTTGAATTTTAAATCAAGAAAGCTGGAAAAAAGTTTAATTTCTGCCAAAATAATTTAATTTTCAAAATAAAATAAGTTTAATCTTTAACTAAATTATAAATCTTCAATTTAAAAAAAAATATGCTTTTTAACCAAATAGTAGAATTTTCAGCCAAAAAAATAAATTTTCTACCCGAACAAATTCTCAGTAAAGTACATAAATTTTTTTACAAGGAAAGATACATTTTTAACCAAAAAAACAATAGTTTCATTTTCAAACGAAGAAATGCATTTTCAACAAAATAAATAAATTTTCAATCAATCAAATGAATTTTTAACCAAGAAGTTCAAATTACTAAAAAAAAATTAACCAAATAGTGGAATTTTCAACAAAAAAGCCAAATTATTAACAAAGTAGTTGAATCCTAAGCTTTTTTTAATCCAAGAATGACGAATCTTCAATAAAAGAGGTGAATTTACTACCCAGAAAGATTTTTCATTCAAAAAAGAAAAAAAAATCATCCAAAATTTTTAATTTTCATGCCAAAAAGACTAATTTTCTAGAAAGTAGTTGAATTTTTAATCGAAAAATACGAATTTTCAACTAGACAGTTGAGTTTTCGACGAAAAATAATTTCCTTTTAATTTTTCATTCTCTTAGTTTATAAAATATCAGTGGTAGCTGAATTTTCAACTAAAAAGGATCAGTTTTTCAACAAAAATTGAATCCTCAAATTTAAAAAAAAAAACTGATTTTCTACAAACCAGTTAAATTTTCAACCAAGGAGATAAATTTTCAACAAAAATGAATCATCAACAGAAAACATGACTTTCTGAGAAAATTATTGAATTTTCCAGAAAGTAGATTAATTTTTAACTGCAAGAGATGAATTCTCAACGAAAAATTCAGCAGTTGATATTTCAACCAAAGCAAATTTTAATTATCCATCAAAAACAGTTGAAATTAATTTTTAAACAATTTCAACAAAATAAATTGATTTTCAAGCAAATACTTCAATTTTTAACTAAAAAGGAATTATTTCAAATAAAAATTAGAATAGTTACATTTTTAATTGAAAAATTGACTTTTTTACAGAAAAGAAAACGAATTTTCAACAAAGAGAAGAATTTTTAATTATAGTGATAAGATTCCTACCAAACAATGGTTTTTTCACAAAGCAGTTTAACCAAGTAGTTAAACTTTCAATCAAGAAGATTAATTTTGTACAAAAAAGACGAATTTTTAACAAGATACGTAGAATTTAAACCAAATGGTTGAATCTTTAACTAAAAAAGATAAGTTTACAATGAAAAAGGAACAAATGAATGTTAAGTTGAAAAAAATTAATTTTGATAAAAAAAGACGAATTTAAAAAAAAAACAATTTTTGAAACAAAATATTTCGATTTTTAAACAAAAAAATTAATTTTCCAGCACAAAGATAAATTTTTTACCGAAAGAGAGAAATTTTCAACAAAATACACGACTTCTTAAACAAATAGATGACTCTTCAACAAATAAGTTTAGTTTTCAACCAAATAGATGAATTTTGAAACAAACATTTTAATTTTCTACCAAAAAAAAGAACACGAAATTTCAACAAAATACATGACTTTACAACGAAGGTAGACAAATTTGCACCAAGAGTGAAATAGTTACATTTACAATTCCAAAAATGAATTATGAACCAAAAATAAAGGAATTTTCAAGTAAATACTTCAATTTTCAACTAAAATCAAGAATCTTTGATCAGAAAACTCAATTTGTAACAAAGTAGTTCATATTTCAACTAAGTAGTTGAATTTTCAACTGAAAAATATGAATTTTCAACTTAGAAAATAGAATTTTCAGTTGCCAGCAATAATTTGCAACAAAAAAAAACGAATTTTCAACAATATAGTTAAAGTTTCAGCCAAAGCAATGGATTTTTTACCCAAATAGTTGAATTTTCAAAGAAGATCAATTTGCTACCGAAACAGACGAATCTTAAACAAAATGCATTCATTTTCAGCTAAAAATATAAATTTAGAACTAAAAATGGAATAGTTAAGTTCTCAGTTAATAAGATTATAAATTACTTCGAATTAACTTGGATTACAGGTGGATTAATTTTGATTCCTAGTGGATTACTTGGGTCACCTGAATCACTCCTACCCTCACCTCTAAGCTCAGCTAGTGCTGATTACGTGAAATTTTCAAGCCTGACTTTACTCTCATGTTCCTTCACATGCTGGCTCACCGCGCTCCCGGTTTCTTCAATATAGACTTTTCCACTTTTCGTAAAACACTTTCTTTTTGTGCATTCCATGACGAAATGAACGCCGTTTACCCAGGGACTCAGCCAGTATGGATCCGTTGCCCACCGTCACCACGTGGAGGAGCCCTGGTTACAGGCACAAGCGAAAAATGCTAAAAAGGTTGGCGATACTGGCTGAGTCCCTGAGTAATCGGCGTTCATGCCGTCATGGCAGGCACAAAAAGAAAGTGTTTTACGATGCAGGGATCAGGAACCCCAGTATTGGCGTTGGGTCAGGGAGTATATGAACTCCTTGTTCTTTTGGAAACGTTTATATTGACGAAACCGGGAGTGCGGTGAGCCAACATGTAAAGGAACATGAGAGTAAAGTCAGTCTTGAACATTTCACGCAATCAGCAATAGCTGAGTATCATATCGAAACAGGACATAGCATTTTATTTGACAAAACTACCGTCATCGCGATGGAAGATAAGGGTTATATAAGGCCAGGTTAGATTAGGTTCGGTGAGTTGAGTTTAGGTCACGTCAATTCTAAGAATGAAATTCCGCTGATATAGGCTATGAATAAAATCAGCCTTCATGGCAGTATATCACAATTTTATATCATTTTCTTGAGTTTTTTTCAGGTTAGTGTTAGAGGACAACGTGTGGGATCAATTCTGACAGCTAATTCGCATTCAATGCATCAAAAAACATGATAATTGATATGCCTCATCCCAGACATAATAATTAATTATATTAACTAAAGCGTGCGAATATTAATAAATATTATAACAATTGAAAACTCGTACTACAAAAAAATTGATTACCAAAAATAAATTAATTTTGGTCCTATTCTGGAGGAGGGGGAGGGTGGCGAGGTTATGTCCTCCTTTTTCCACTTAGGTATCTGGTCACCCTAGTTATTAGAGTTGTTTCTTCCTGGCTGTAATCTCCTCTCGAAGAGGGTGGATGTCGATTACTGAATCGAAAAGGAGGTGGCCTCTGTAACAATTTCACGCAAGGTTGAATGCATGGGGAATGGTTAGCGAGATAAAAATGTAACCAAGATGAAGAAGCACAGCAACTTTCCATGCCTCAGGTTCTCCTTTTGTCACGCTTCTGCGTGTCAGCTTCGCACGAGTCGTCTCAAATGTTATTCTTCGAAGAAGGGAAAAAATTGTAAAAGCCCCTGACAATAACATCCACATAATCTCTTCCTTCAAACTTCAGTATCAAGGTCAAAATACCTATAGGTTTCCATTGAGCTGACAAACCATTCAGTATCAAGAATCAAGTTGTATTATGTGTACCTGGATCTCAATTACAATGTATAATAATAACAGAGATCCCAGCGCAAAAAGAGATCAAAGAAGGGGAAGTAGGGTAATTTTTTCACGGAAAAGCGGGGGAAAGATTAAAGATTTATTTTTACATTCAGAAGAAAAACTAAAAAAACTTTTCATAGAAAATTAAATTTTAAAAAAAATCTGATGAATAACAATTTTTTATTTGAAACCACCATGTTATGAGCTTATAATGTCCCCTGAAAAGTGAGCGTCTGATAGCCCTTTACCGAACAGAGTCAGCTGCTGACAAATTATTAGTTCAAAACGCCGCCACACTGACAGATCACTAGTTCCACAAATGGCCACTGAGCAACGCACAATTTTCTAGCCGTATTGTTGATATACTCCAGCTCGGACCGAACCATTTTCAAATTTCGCGCCATACGAGATTACCAGTCACAGCCAAGCAAATGACTGCCACGTCAGTCGTATTCTTCACGATGAAAGATATTATAAACATCAAAAATCACTTTTCAGATGCTCCTGCAGTCTCATAACATGCTGATTTCGAATAAAATATCGTACATCACTCGTAGGGTTAGACAGGTACTCACGT
>CAKNXH010000039.1:496543-513108 GCA_932178445.1 Andricus quercusramuli | reverse complement strand
GGAATTTTTTAAAAAAGCCTTAAATCTTTCAAATCCTTCAAATTCAAATGATTGAAATCTTTCAGAATTTCCTTGGAACCTTTTGAATTACCCGAAAATATTTATAATCCTACGAAATATTTCAAAATCCTTCAGAACTTCTTAAAGCTCTTAAAAATTCCTTGGACTTTTGAAAAAAATCCTTAAATCTCTCAAATTCAAGTTATGAAAATCTATTCAAAATTAAAAATTCCTCGGAATCTTTCAAAATACCCTAAAATATTTAAAATCCTTTGAAATATTTTGAAATCTTTGAAACTTTTTAAAGCCTTTGAAAATTCCTTAGAATTTTTAAATATACACTAAAAATCCTTTTGAAATCCTTTGAAATTCCTTTAAATTATTGAAATCTATCAAAAATTTCTTAGACATTTTTCAAATACCCTAAAATATTAAAAAAGAATTAAAGGAAATTAAGAAATATGTGAAGACCAGGATTAAATAGTAGTTAACCCATGCGTAATTTGAAAAAGTGATTATAGTGAATTTATCTTCAAAAAGTGACTAAAAAGTGATTCGAGAAAAAAAATCACTTTTCAAAATTCGTGACTTTTCCTGACCAAGCTTCTCGACAATGTATACTTGTGTTTTCTGATCACATCCAGTCTCCTTATCTCCTATCTTATCTACAATTCGAGCCTTCTAAGGCAGACTTCTGTTTGCAGACACAGCTGCAATGGCTACCCCTACAGAATTATAATTTGCGGTTTCCTGGAAAGCAATTGCACTTGCATTATGAAAAACACCGATTTATTTGAAAATACGATCAAAATTACAAAATGGAATAATAGTGATCCTGTTATTACTTGTCTGGTGAAAAAGAAGAGACAGGCTTCAAATCTGTATACATGAAGAGGGGAAATACCTCGTAAAATACTTATGATTATTATACCATTAAGCCATTTCCCTTTCGGGGTAGGCATGAAAATAGTAGAAAATAGTAGTGTTGGGAAGGAGGTATAGATTTTTTAGATTGATCTAGAATTTTCGTGTTATTTATTTAAATAACACGTTCGTTCCGTAACACTGCTCCGACCCAGGTTGCTGATCAATCTCTCTAGTGATCACCCCAAGTGAAGAGCTTCAGAAGGTTGTTATGTGAGGTTCCCCATTTGGGCCTATAAGTATCCAAGGTCTTTTGTTTCAGGCTTCATTCACTGTGCTCACATTCTTTTTATAAATTATTTGTCGCCACACTTTTCTGTCCTGACATACTTTCGTAGCTTCCTTCACGTCCATGCATTTTTTCATGAAAGCTCTCCAATATGGCGGCTATTTCAGTTAGAATTGCGATTTTTCAAATTCTGATACTGGATTCGTGATCAGCGACTTCGAAAACCCTTTTCTACAAATTTTCATAAGATTATCTCAAAAAGTCTTTCCAAGGCCGAATTTATTCCAAACAATCGAACATTTTCCGTCTTTATTTATAAATAATTAAATAAATAAATTTTCAAATTTCCAATCGAAGCATTACGAAGCCTAAGTACTAATGATGGTGTAGAAGTTTATTCGAGAGCGATTGAGCTGAAATCGATCGCGGTATGTATAAAAAACTGGAAAAAGTTTGGTGTATCATATATGATACGCTGCGCCTCAAAGGGTTAAATGGGAATTCATCTCGTTTGGTTAAAATTTTTCCTGCCTGCTTAAAAATTGTATTATTTTTATTGAAATGTAACTATTTTGTCAATAAAATATATTTTTTGGTCAAAACTTGCGCTACTTGGTTAAAATCTGAACTAATTAGCTGAAAAGTAATTCTTTTTTTTTAGATTCATCTCTTTGGTTAAAAATGTAACTATTTTTTTTAATTGGTATCACTTTTGGTTGAAAGTTAATTTTTTGAATTGCAAATTTAACTATTAAATTTTTGTTTGCAAATTTATCTTTTTTAGTTAAAAACTCAAACAATTGGTTGCAATTTTTTTTACTTGAAAATTCAACTATTTGGTTGAAAAATTGTCTTTTTTTATAGAAAATTATTCTTGTTGGTTGAAAAATCACATTTTTGGTTGAATATTGATCTCTTTTGTTGAAAATTCGGTTTTTCAAAGATTTATTATTCTAGTTGAAAATTTAACTATTTTGATGAAAATTCGTTTTTTCAGAATACATTTTTGTAACTGAAAATGTAACTATTCCATTGTTGGTTAAAAATTCATATTTTTAATTGAGAATTGATCTTCTCTAGTGAAAAATTTAATTATTTGGAGAAAAATTCACGCCCTTTGTTAAAAATTCGTCTTTTTGGATAGAAAATTATTCTACTTGGTTAAGAATTCATCCTTTCTGGTTAAAAATGCTACGGTTTGATTAAGAAATACTTACTGTTGCTTGAAAATTCCATTACTTTGTTCAAAATTCGTCTTTTCAGGTTGAATTCAACTGTTTTTAACTTCAAATTAAAGTCTTTTTTTGTTGAAATGTCAATTATTACATGTTTCGTTGAGGTTTTCGTCTTTTAAGTTTAAAAATCAACCACTTAATTTAGGTTTTAAATGCTTTGTTAGAAATTCATTTATTTATTGGAGATTCATCATTTCAATTTTAGTTGAAGATTCAACTATTTAGTTGTTAGTTACATTTTCTGTTGAAAAATCATATTTTCGAGCTGAAAATTCAACTGTTTTTTATAAATAAGTCACCTTTTTGTCTTCAAATTGTCAACTTTTTTTAATTCATGCATTTTGTTGAAAATTCGTCTGTTTTTTGTAGAACATTAATCATATTGGTAGATAATTTACATTTTTGGTTGAAGATGTAACTATTTGTTTAATAATTCATCTTTTTGGTAGAAAATTAACATCATTCTCGGTTAAAAGTTTAACTACTTTGTTAAAAATTAATTCTTTCAAGATTCACATTTTTGGTTTCAAATTTCACTATTTTGTTGAAAATTCGTTCCTTTACAAGTTGAAAATTTAACTATTAGATAGATATTTGATTCATCTTATTGGAAATTCGTCTCTCTGGGTAGAAAATTAATCTTGTTTGTTGAACATTCATATTTTTGGTTGAGGATTCAACTATCTGGTTAAAAATTCGCAATTTCGATTGAGTTCACCTGATTAAATTTTTTTTCTGAAGATTAATTGTTTGAACTAAATATCTCACGATTTCATTTCTGATTAAAAATTTATCATTTCAGTTGAAAATTCAACTGTCTTAGAAAAATTAGACTTTCTGGATTGCAAATTTTACTATTTGTTTGAAAGTTCAACTTTTTTGAAAATTCGTCTGTTTTGGTAGAAATTTAACCTTACTGGTGGAAAATTCCCAGTTTTTGTTGAAAATGTAACTCTTTGGTTAAAAATGTATATTTCTTCGTTAAAAATTTAACTACCTACATACACGGCTGAAAGTTGAACCATTTTGTTGAAAATTATTTTTTTTCAAGATTCACGTTTTTGGTTTAAAAGTTAACTATTTTGTTGAAAATTCGTTCTTTTGTTGTTAAAAATTAATTTTTCATCTGTCAATTGAATTATTCTATTTTGGGTTGAAAATGTATCATTTATAAGTTGAAAATTCAATTATTTGATCTTTTTAGTTGAGGATTCAAATATTTGGTTAAAAATTCGTCCTTTTGGGTTGAATTCAACTGATTGAAAATTCCTTTTTTTTTTTGTTAATGATAAATTTTTTAAACTGAACATAAAGCGATTTTATTTTCGGTTGAAAAATTATCTTTTTAATTATGAATTCCACTGTTTTCTACAAAACAAGACATTCTGGATTGAAAATTTAACTATTTGGTTAAAGTTTAAACTATTTTGTTGAAAGCTCGTCTCTTTTCATCGAAAATCAATCTAAGAATCTTTTGAAATCCATTCAAAATATTGAAATATTTGAAATCCTTCGCAATATTTTTAAATCCCTTAAAACTGTTGAAAGTTTTTTAAAATTCCTTGGAATTTTTGAAAATATCCTTGAATCTTACAAATCATTTGAAATCCCTTTAAATTATTGAAATCTATTACGAATTTCTTGGAATCTTTTAAAATACCCTAAAACATGTCGAATCCTGGGAAATCTTTTTGAAAATTTTAAAAATAGCCTTAAATATTTATAATCCTTCAGAATATTTTGAAATCCTTTAAAACTTGTTATAGCTCTTTAAAATTCCTTGAAATTTTTAAAAATAGCCTGAAATATTTCAAATCCTTCAAATTCAAATGAATGAAATTTATTAGAAATTCCTTGGAATCTTTTAAATTACTCTAAAATATTTCAAATTCTTTGAAATATTTTGAAATGCTAGAATGTTTCTAAAACCTTTGAAAATTCCTTAGAATTTTAAAAAATATCCTGTACTCTTACAAATCCTTTCGAATCTCTTCAAATCATTGAAATCTATTGAAAATTCCTTGGAATCTTTTAAAATACCCCAGAACATTTATAACCCTGAGAAATATTTCGGAATCCTTCAGAACCTTTTAAAGCTCTTAAAAATTCCTTGGCCTTTTAAAAAATTTCATCATTTGAACGATGAAAATCTATTAAAAATTAACAATTTCCTCCGGATCTTTTAAAATACCCTAAAATATTTCAAATCCTTTGAAATCTTCTCAAATCCTGGAAACTTTTTAAAGCCTTTAAAAATTTCTTAGAATTTCTAAAAATAACCTACAAATCTTCTTGAATTGCAAATTTTACTATTTGTATAAAAGTTTAACTTTTTGTTGAAAATTCGTCTGTTTTGGTTGAAATTTAACCTTACTAGTAGAAAATTCACAGTTTTTGTTGAAAATGTAACTTTTTGGTTAAAAATGTATATTTTTTTATTGCAAATTTAACTGCATACATGGTTGAAAGTTTAACCATTTTGTTAAAAATTAATTTTTTTTCAAGATTCACGTTTTTGGTTTAAAAGTTAACTATTTTGTTGAAAATTCGTTTTTTTTCTGTTAAAAATTAATTTTTCATCGGTCAATTGAACTATTCTATTTCGGGTTAAAAATGTATCTTTTATAAGCTGAAACTTCAACTATTCGATAGAAAATTCATTTATTTTGTTGGGAATCCGTCTTCTTGCGCAGAAAATTATTCACGTTTGTCGAAAATTCATCTTTTTAGTTTAGGATTCAACTATTTGGTTAAAAATTTGTCTTTTTTAGTTGAATTAAACTGACTGAAAATTTAACTATTTGGTTAAAAGTTAAAGTATTTTGTTAAAAGCTCGTCTCTTTTCCTGGGAAGTCCAATTTTTTCGTTGTTAATCAAACTGTCTGGTTAAGAAACAAATTTTTCATTGAAAATTCCTCTCTTTTGGTAGAAAATTAATCTTTTTTTGGTTGAAAATGTAATATATTTCGACTTGAAAGCTTAGGAATTTAAAGTGTTTCATATTGAATTCCATTACGCTAGGGACCGTTTTTAAATCACGTAACAGTCCGAGGAGGGCCCCCCCCCCCTCCTCGAGACATTTTGTTACGATTTGTTACCGAGCGGAAAGGGGGTCCTTTACTCATGTACCTAATTTTTGCAACTTCGCAAAAACTTTCTCCTGAAGAAAATCTTCTTAGTTATTAATTTTATTATTTCGTTGAAAATTTAACAATTTTCTTAAAAAGACAGCTTTTTTCAAATCCAACTGTTTTGTTGAAAATTCGTCTTTTTGGGTCAACAAGTCGACTCTTTTTATAGAAAATTAAACTTAAGTTTAAAATTCACATTTTGGTGCTGATAAGTCATCTCAAATCTTTTTTGGATGAAAAATATTTTTTCTGAAAATTTGTCTTTTTAATTTAAAAGTTAATATTTTTTTAGTAGAAATATTGCATCTTTCTTGGAAAAAATGCAACTGTTTTGTTAAAAATTTAATTATTTCCTAGAAAAGTAGTAGAATTTTAATTTTCCGTCGACAAAAATTGGCCCTGTTTGGTGGGAAATTTAACAATCTTGTCAAAAAGCCATAATTTTTGGTTAAAACTTCGACTATATAGCATAAAATTAACTTATTGTTTACAATTCTTATTTTGATGAAAAATGAACTGGAATCTTCTTTGGATGAAAATTTACCAATTTTTTGAAAGTTTTTTTTTTAATTCATCTGTTTTAGAAGAAATTTCATCTTGCTTGAATAAAAAAGTAACTGTTAGGTTGAAAATTCAACTATTTTTTTGAAAATTTGTCTTTCTGATTTAAGAATTCACCTGCTTTAGGATAAATTACATCTTTCTAGGATAAAAATGCACGTTTTTGGTTGAAAATTCAACGATTTTGTTGAAAAGTCATACTTTTTGGCTAAAAATTCTGCAGTTTTGTTGAAAATTTAATTATTTCGTAGAAAATTTACTTTTAGGTTAAATTTAATATTTTGGTGTTGAAAAGAGAACTAAAATATTTTCTGGATGAAAATTCAACTATTTTTTCGGAATTTTTTTTTTTTTTTCAATTAAAACTGTATCTGTTTTAAGAGAATTTTCCTCTTTCTTGGATAAGAATGCAACTTTTTCATTGAAAATTGAACTATTTGTTAAAAAGTCATACTTTTGGTTGAAAATTCTACTGTTTTGTTGAAAATTTCACTATTGCGTAGAAAATTTACTTTTTGTTTAAAATTTATATTTTGTTGTTGAAAAATGAACTGAAATATATTCTGAATGAAAGTTCAACTTACAAAAATTGTCGTTTTTTATTAAAAATTCATTTCTTTTAGCAATAATTTCATCTTTCTTGGATAAAAATGCAACTATTTAGTAGAGAATTCAACTTTTTTTTTTAAATTCACCGGTTTGGTTGAAAAAATTCGTCTTTTTGGATTAAAAATACAATCTTGTTCGTAGAAAGTTATTTTTTGTTTAAAAATTCATATTTTGATTTTAAAAAGTCAACTAGAATCTTTTATTGATGAAAATTCAACTATTAAAAAAAATTTTCAATAAAAATGTATCTGTTTTGAGAGTTTCATCTTTTTTGGATAAAAATACAACTATTGGGTAGATAATTTAATAATTTTGGTAAAAAGTCATCCTTTTTGGGTAAAAGTTCGTATTTTTGGATTCAAAATTCAATTTTTTTCGTAGAAACTTATTTCTTGGTTGAAAATTCACATTTTGATCGTAAAGAGTCAACTAAAATCTTGTTTATGTAAAATTCAACTATTTAAAAAAATGTATATTTTTTTGACTTAAAAATTCATATCTGCTTTGGTATAAATTTATTTTTTTTTATGAAAATGTAACTTTTTGGTTAAAAATGATTCTCCTTTGCTTGAGTTAAAAGTTTAACTATTTTGTTGAAAATTATTATTTTTAAATTGAAAATTAAACTACTTGGATAAAAGTTAAACTGCACTGTAAAAAAAATTGTTTGATTGAAGGCTTATTTCATTGGTTAAAAATGTAACTGTTTAGTGGAAAAGTCCTTTTTTTTTGTTTAAAATTAATTTTTTAACTGAAAATGTAACTTTTCCATTTTTTTAAGATTGTTCTTTTATAGCTTGAAAATTCTCTGTTTTTGGTGAAAAAAAATAATTTTCTTGGTTTGAAATTTCATTTTTGTTGGGTAGAAATGAATCAGTTTCGTGGAAAAATAATTTTTTGCTGAAGTCATATTTTTTGTTTGAAAATTCAATTTTTGTAGAGAAAAGCCGTTTTTTGGCTTGAAGGTTCAACAATTTAGATACAATTTTCTTTCTCTAGTAGAAAGTCTTTATTTGTTGAAAATTCGTCTTTTTGGTTTTAAAATTCTTTTTTTGTATAAATTGCGTCTTTTTAGGTTGAAATATAAACTATGATGTAATTTGTTTAAAAACCATCTTTTATAGTAGAAAAGACATTTTTTTCTTTAAAATAAATTAATCAATTTTCAATCTGTATTTGAAATACTGTTATATTCCGTTTATAAAAGATTCTATGTTAAAATCATTTCACGATTGAAATGCTGGTATTTGAATATTAATGACCAAGGAAAATGAAAAATTAGTCAAGGAAAAATCAGGGAATTTTGAGAATGAAGTTCTCGGACACCCTGCCTGATTCTGCTATCAATAACTATTAGTAAAACATTTTTGGAAACTAAAAATTACGTACAGTAAAGGGGGGGGGGGGTAGAAATATTTTGTTACAATCTGTTACAGGTGAGGGGGGGGGTCTCAGAGTGGGCCTATAATCAGTTACATAATTTAACTACGGCCCCCTATTTACATTAATTTTATTTTTGAAAATGTATTCCCCTATTTTCGTGAAAAAAACACACTATTTCATCTTTTTTCAGAGACAAAAATAGCACAATTGATCACGTAATTTATGGACGGACCCTTATATTTTATCATTTTTATCGTTATCACTAAACTGAGTCAATCTTTAATACGTATCACAATAATTATTCACATTAGTCATATTTGTACTCTTGATTTTAAAACACAAATTACAAGAATGTGGAGATTATACTCTGTTATCTGATTTTAAGAAGAAGTCGTATTTCCTGCAAAGAGGCATTTAAAGTTTCTCATGAATAAGATATGAGTGTATAAGATGACAGTTATTTAAACGTTTATGAGTCCTGCAGCCTTGAAGAGACATGCAGAAAAGAAAACGGTCTTTTCAGCACATCTCAGAAATTTCATAGTACGTTCTATAAAAAGGAAACTACCTTTCAAGTTTACTCGGTCTCGTTTCGACTTGGGAATCTCCACCTGTCAGAAGCAGACATCTCGGGGCATTTAAGATTTTAAGCGAATTTAAGCCGTTAGGGAAAAAGATACATAATCTGCGCCTGGGATCTTTGAAAATAATATAGTAAGCTGGAATCATTTCAATTCAATTTAATTCATTTTTGAGACTGATATTATTGTCGCTTATGTATCTTAGACCAGTGGAAATAGCTAATCAATTAACAAAATTTCCGAAGGTCTTCAAAAAAATGATATATTCGTTTTTTCATATGTTGAACATAAAATAAAATTTTGCAAAACGTGATCGGGTCGGAAATTTGTTTTAAAAAATTAATTTGCAAAATTTGCCCCCGATCGCTCCACGAAAATTCAAAACATTTTGCAAAGTTGAATAAGTAATTATAAACTCAGTCTCTATCCTGTATCAAATTTGCAAAACGTTCGTAATGCTGCAACATTATTAATTATAAACAAATTATTATTTTGTTAATCAGTCCTCAACGAAAAGAACGAAGGTTTTGCAAAATGTTGTTTCTGCCTTTTTTCATTGAGAAGAGATTATTGTATGATTTACAAAACTAAATACATAACGCAAATCATGGTTTTTTAAATTATTGTTGAATTTTTTGCAATTCGACTCCTAAAATTCCAGCGAAAATTGCGAAGGTAGCGCTTTTGGGTAGCAAATGTTAGAAATGTCGAGATCTGAAAACTATCAAATTTGCAAAACTTTGTAATTGTATAGAAGTCAGGAAAAAGTCAGGGATTTAGAAAAAAAATCTTTCAGAAGTCAGAGAATTTCTATAACTTTAAATAACTGTCAAGCAGAATAAAGTTGCAATATTTCAATCTTAATTTGAAGTTCTTATATTCCGTTTATGAAAAATTCTATGTTGAAAATGCTACAAGTTTGAGATTTTGGTATTTATTTTATTCAGGGAAAAATACGGGAATTTTTAAAATGAAGTTTTGCGGTAACCTTGAAATAATATTCTTGTTAGTAATTTATTTGCCTTGTATTTAAATTTACATTACTTTTTTTCTTGCTAATTCTTTCTCCTAAAGATTATATTTTTAGCTATAAAATTTATTATTTGTTTAAACATTCACTTGTTGTTTAAAATTCATATTTTGGTGTTGAAAAGTCAACTGAAATCTTTCTTGGATGAAAATTCAACTATTTATTTAAAAATTCATCTGTTTTAGTAGAAATTTCATCTTTCTTGGACAAAAATGCAACTATTTGGTGGAAGATTCAATAATTTTGTTAAAAATTCGTTCTTTTTGGTTAAAAATGCAACTGTTTCGTTGAAAATTCATCTTTTTGGGTTGAAAAATCAATTTTGTTCGTAGAAACTGATTTTTTGTTAAAAAATTCATATTTTGATCTTGAAAATTCGTACTAAAATCTTTTTCGGATGAAAATTCAAATTTTATTTTTAATCTGATCTTTTGATTTGAAAATTTATCTGTTTTAGTATAAATTTCATCTTTCTTGGACAAAAATGCAACTATTTGGTATAAGATTCAATAATTTTGTTAAAAAGTCATTCTTTTTGGTTGAAAATTCGTCTTTTTGGGTTGAAAAATTAACTTTGTTCGTAGAAACTTATTTTTTGTTGAAAAATTCATATTTTGATCTTGAAAAGTCAAACTAAAATCTTTTTTTAATGAAAATTCAAATTTTTTTAAATTTGATCTTCTGATTTATAAATTCATCTGTTTTAGTATAAATTTCATCTTTCTTGGATAAAAATGCAACTATTTGGTTGACGATTGAATACATTTGTTAAAACGTAATCTTTTTTTTTTAATTCAACTGTTTTGTTGAAAATTCAAGTATCTTCGAAGAAAATTTACTTCTTATTCAAAACACGTATTCAAATGCTGAAAAGTCGAATTAAAATACTTTTTGGATGAAAATTCAACCTTTTTCAAATTTGTCTTTGTGAATTAAAAATTCGTCTGTTTTAGTAGAAATACTATCTTTCTTGCATAAAAATGAATTAATTGCATTAATTTTTTGCTGAAAATTCATATTTTCTGATTGGGAATTTAATTATTACATAGAAAACTCGTCTTTTGGCTTAAAGGTTCAACAGTTTAGGTAAATATTTTTCTTCGTGGCTGAAAAATCTTTATTTGTTAAAAATTCGTCAAGGTGTTCCAAAACGATTTTTTCTTACTATCAAAGGGTTCTATATAGTTTGTAACGGATTTACTGTTTTTTATTGGATAACGCGACGTGGGACGAATACTACGATCCAATGCATTATATATAATTTTCGAAATTTTTTTAAGATTTCTCATTTCTTTAAAAAAGTTTTTGAGAGTAATAAAATAACTGTCGTTGCAGAAAAAAAGAGGAAAAATTATTTAAAAAACGAGTAACAATATGCAATTGAGGGATCGCGTGTAAATTTTCTGATAAATGAATAATTTTTTTAAAACAATTTTTATAAGGTAATAGAAGCATGTTTGGAATTTTTGATTTATTTTGAAAATTAACACAATTTGAGCGACAATCGTATATTATCAGACAAGTGTGAATGAATAACGATGTTGCCTTTCCTCCCATATAACTATTTAGTGTATTGCATACCGAGGAATTTTAATTAATTTCAATTATTTTAAATTAAATTAATCAATTAATTTCATTCAAATAAATTTTAAATAATTTATTTTCAATTTTACATTTGCAATTTTCGCTGGAATTTGAGGAGTCGAATTGCAAAAAATTTAATGAAAATTTAAAAAACGATGACTTGCATTATGTATTCAGTTTTGCAAATCATACAATAGTTGATTTCCATGTGGATTTCTCCGTGGATTTCCACATAGATTTCTACGTGGAACTCTCCGTAGAATTCCCAGTAAAACCTCCCCTAGAATGATGGAACAGGAAAATCGCTTTTCCCATAAATTTTCTTAATAATTATTTTTTTCCACGAAGAAATGTTCATTTGGGCCATTTATTTATACTACTTTTGATTAACAATAATAATGTTTCAATTTCCGCTAAACTTCGTTCTTACAATATTAATGCTGAAGTACTATTAAAACAGAGTAAAAAAGCACTCACTCAATTGAACATAAATTACAGTTGCATATTTATTAATCAAATTTTTAATAACAATTTTATTTTTATCATTGGCTAGAAATCTTAATTAAATATTATAGTATTAACTTGCTTCTGACGTAATTTATTGAAAAAAGTGAAATTTTCTAAGAATAAACGTCCCTTTGTGGCATTTCTTCGAAACATTTGTTATAAACAAATATTTATATATACATATATATATATATTTATATATATATATGTATATATATATACCCTGATCAAAATTTTTTGCGATTGATAACCATTTTTCAAAATGTTGCAATTGTGTTAAGTGGGAAAGAGGCGATAAAAACCTAGAGAAAAGAAATTAAAATTTGTTGACATAAATGTTCATAACAATAGTACTTGTTGACGTATGATAAGTCATGACTAATTATAAATCTAATACAAAATATAAGGCATTTTAGGTCAGAAATCTATTTTTTTTAACATTTGCGCACCTTATTGAAGCATTTTTTCATATAAATTGTTTGTAACAATTAACTTGTTTATTTAAGTCATTATTTCTGTTTCTTCAGTACATATGCATTATTTCTGATCAATAGCGACTTTGTGTAGGCAAAAATCTTTTAGATGGAAAATCATATTTTTGAAATTTCTAATTTCGTCACTATTATTTTTTTTTTATATGTTGTCGCACAAAAAATTGAATTGAAAATTCGAGAAGTTTGTGTACCTAAATTTGAATGCCGAGAATCGAGGATGCAAAAATGTAAAAAAAATAATAATAAGCGTCACAGTGCAAAATATTCTCGAAATAGGGGAAAGAAAGAATTTTTCACAAAAATTGGGGGAAAACTAGAGGAAAAGAAACTATTTTTTTAGCAAATATTCAGAGCTCGTCGTTTCATGGCCGATATGCAACTTTTATAATTTGATATTTTTTATTTTTTGAAGTTCTTAATTTTTTAATTTTCATAAAAGCTAAAGGTTTCACTTATTCACAAGGATGTGCAATTCCTTCCACAATTTTGATGTGAGAAACAACATTTTGTAGGGGTGTTTAACACTTAAATTTCAGTTTTGAGTGTCGAATGTAACCCTAAAAAATTTTTTTAATATGCAGCTCAAGTAAAAAATGTATTTCTTAATTACCAATAATTAAATAGGAAGTAAAAATATTTACGAACCTTTAAATACCACATATGAGAAAATTGTATAATCTCGTTTTATTATATTTACTTTTGCTTTTAATTTCATTTTTAATTTTAATTTTGAAAGAATAAGACTATTGAAAGAAAAGTTTTTTGTGCCAAAAAATGTTTCTGTAATTAACAATGATTTTCTTCATTCAAAAGTTATTTTTAGCTAAATAAAAAAATCATTCCAAAGATATTTACAATTGAGATTTCGCCAAAGTGTTGAATTTTTAATTTCTATAATACTCAATGTATAATTATATATATAATATAATTTTCAATGTTTCTTCCGTTGAATTATTCAATTCTGAAGATTTGCAATTTAGAATTCTTCAATTTTAAATATTCAGAATTGAAAATTGTATTCTTGAACTTTCAAAATATAAAATTGAAAGTTATTGAATATTCAAGATTTATGTTTTAAATTTAAGAGTAAGTAATTTTTGAACTTTTTTTTGGAATAAATAAATTTTAAAGATTTTCTTTTGAAAATTCTTCAAATTGCAATCGATGTACTTTAAAATGATGTCATTTTGAACGTTATTTTTTCAAATTGTAAATGATGTAATTTAAAATTTGGGTGATTCTGAAGATCAAAAGACAAAAGTTTTCAACTCTGAATCTTCCAAATTGAGGAAGTTTTAAATGTAAATCATCAAAATTACAGAATTTCCAATTTAAAAATTTGAAACTTGCATCACTTTTTATTGTATATTTTCAAAATTAAAAACTGTTGAATATTGAAGATGTAGAATTCAAAGTTCTACAATTTTGTAGATTGATAATTGAAAATTTTAGAATTGGATTTTGAAAATGTAGAATTGAAAATTATTCAATTAAAAAATTGATATTATAAAGGTATGCATTTTTAAAAGTTTTCGGCAATAGTTCAATTTTGAAGATTTACAGTTGAAAATTCTTCACTTTGGAATATTTGTAGTTTAAAATTATGTAATTTTGAAGGTTTTTTTTTAACATTGAATGAAAATGTGTGTAGGATGGAACTTAGGAAACTTCAGTAATTCAATATTGTTATAAATATGATAATTATTATTAAAGTATCTACTCAAATTATGCCACTGCAGTCGATAAATTGGAGATCAGAATCTCATTTCGATACTTGGAATTGACGCGACTCTTATGCGTAGACAGCGATTTCCAGGAATAAACAAAGACCTGAGTCATCATTTTATGTCCTTATCTGTGATCAAGCCCGCGAGGTTGATAAGCGAGGCCTGTTTAGATAAATGTTCACCACGCACTCGCTTGTCCATTTTCCGCATATAATACACATGCATATCACATGTATTATCCCATTTCACTAAGATACAAGTACACTCCAAGTCCCATATACTAACAATTTCGGAGGTTGCCTCGCACTGACCTTGTTACTAAATCGGTACCCTCGAAAAGCAAACAATTCAGGGCCGCCTGCACCGTTTCCAATTGGAATGCATAATATTGCGCAATATGCTCGACAGAGTACTTGCGCACTGTGGCCCTTCCGAGACGAGTCGCAACCGTCTCTCGCCCTGCCCACTGAGAAACTGCGTGGGCCAGCAGTTCTAGGAATTACAAAACCGCACCGGCTTCTAGGGGACTTGGAGTGTATGTACAAATAAATGATTAAACTGATTTTCAATATCCGTTATGACATTTTCTTGTCATTTCTGTTCTTCATTCACTAAACAGTGAATTCTCAAACTTTCAAAGAAGAATCCCATTTTCTCAGACGAATAGAGAGAGACTGCAATTATCTGCCTTATCTTAAATTATTTTGAGGGTTTCCTAACCCCGGGCCACTAAAACCTGTTCTCTACCATGGGACTCCCCTTATCATATGGAACCCAATCTAACCTACTGAAACCTACCTATCCCACTGGACCTCACCTATCTCACGAAACCCAACAAGAATCCTTTATCCTTGAGGACCCTCTTAACCTACATTATCCCATCTAACCCCAGGACCCCCCACAGGACCACTTCTATGCCTCGGGACCTCACCTATTACACAGAACCCCACCTATCTATAAGACCTCTTCTATCCAACTGGACCCCCCTTATACATGGGACTCCACTTAACCTACTGCTACTGGACCGCACCTATCCTTAGGGTTCCAAGTTAACCCACGTGACCCCTCGCACAATTATTTATATCCCTCAGGACTCTCCTTATCCTGCATAGCTCCACCTTACCCAAAGGGCACCCTATCCCATGGGACCCCACGTATCCCACAGAACCCCATATGTCCAACAGGACCCACCATTTTCCTCGGGACACATTCTTACACGGATCATACCTATCTGACGATATTATTTCTATCCTTACCTCGTGGAACCCTACCTAACACACGGAAAACTTCTTATCCCTCGGGACCCCCTTATTACACGGGATCCCACCTATCCTACAAGATCATTTCTATCCCTCCTGACCCCCCTTATACCAAAAGAACCTACATAAGGGACTGTATCTAAATCACGTAACGGATTATAGGCCCCTCCAATACCCCCCCTCCCCCTGTGACGAACCGTAACAAAATATATCTAGCCCCCCTCCCCTCTTACTGTACGTAATTTATGGTTTCCATGAATAATAAGATATGGAACTAATGGCAATTTTTTGTATTTAAGATAACACAGCCCCACAAGATTTTTTATCGCTGAATCCGAATCCGAGGTCAAAAAAATTCATATACCCCATACATTTTTAGCTAGAGCCAAAAAAAACCCCTAGAATGGGTTGAAAATGATATTAAGCAACGAACATAGTTCTTGCATCTTAATCGATCGAATTATACAAATTTTAAAGTGTATTGCACATAGAATTGATTTGAAACACCCCTCTCCACCTACCCCCTAACCCAGCTAACCCCTAAAAACCACCTCTACCAAACGACAAGCAGGCTAACCCACCTACCCCTGGGAACAGCGAGTTTAGTCGCCTATTTTTTCGAAATAATTACATTCGACACCACAAGCGTGCTAACTCACGTACCTTTTAACTTACCTAACCCCTAGAAACGAATCCTACCAAACCACAAGCAGGCTAACCCACCTACCCCTAGGAATAGCGAGTTTGGTCGCTTTTTTTTGAAATAATTACATTAGACACCACAAGCGTGCTAACCCACATACCCCCTAACTCACTCAACTTCTAGAAACGAATCCTACCAAACCACAGGCAGGCTAACCCACCTACGCGTAGGAACAGCAAGTTTAGTCGCCTACTTTTTTGAAATAATTACATTCGACACCACAAGCGTGCTAACCCAAGTCCTTTCAACTTAGGGGTAGTTTCTTTCAACTCTTTAGGGGTAGCTTATTAGTATTACGTTTGACTCAGCATACTTACCGTCCAATGCCGATTTTCATGAAACTTGGCACAGGGGTGAAGTTTAAAAAAAACAGGGGTAGAGTTTCGACTAAACTCTCTGTTCCCATGGTAGGTGGGATACCCTGCCTGTGGTTAGGTAGGATTGGCTTCTAGGGGTTAGGTGAGTTAGGAGGTAGGTGGGTTAGCACGCTTATGGTGTCGAATGTAATTATTTCACAAAAATAGGCGACTAAACTCGCTGTTCCCATGGTTAGGTGTGTTAGCCTGCCTGTGGTTTGGTAGGATTCGTTTCTAGGGGTTAGGTGAGTT
>CAKNXH010000039.1:453832-492722 GCA_932178445.1 Andricus quercusramuli | reverse complement strand
CTTATATGGCTGCATAATCATTAAAAAAATAAATCGAAAATTCCTTTATCCAAAAATCAATTGAAGTTGTAGTTTTTGAGTTATTAAATATTTAAGCTGAACCAATCAGGAGCGCGGCATAAACAGTCGTGCGTACGTGAGCGGGAGTCCAACGTAGTGTAGTGACTGCTGTTCTCTATTCGCTAGCCCCACCTCAACGCTCGCTTCAATAACACTGCGTTAGACTCACACACGCACAGCTGTTAATACCGCGCTTCTGATTGGTCCAGCTTAAATATTCAATAACTCAAAAACTAAAACTTCAACTGATTTTTGGAAAAGGAATTTTCGATTTATTATTTTTTTTTATATGCCTATATGAGTCCGGACACTTGAGTATGGAACACCTTGTATATACGGAAAGGAAAGGGAGAAAAGGGAGGCTCAGGAGGCTCCTGGTGCGCAATTGCTTTGATGTCTTTCTTGATACCGGAAAAAATACTTTTGTCGTAAAAAGAATTTCTTTTTGGCCTCTGTGAATGGGTGTTGAATGTTTTTATCAGGGATTGCAGCTTGAACCCTCGTTCGGAAAAGTACAGCTGAATCAAAAGAATGATGCTATTGAGTGTCAAATCATTGAGCGATTTTCACGAGGAACTTAGATACTTAGAGACCATTGGGGCCTTTCAAAAACTACGTCACACAGTCGGGGGGGGGCCCCCCCCCCAGTTTTTGTTACGGGTTTGTAATGTCGGGGAGAGCTTAAGGAAAATGTGACATACCCATTTCCCTCGTCATACCTTTTTTAAAGAATGCCTCTTTGTTCCCCTGTTTTCAAGAATCACCCTCTTTTTCTCATTTTTTCACTTAAATATCTACTATTGTCTTTTTGATTCAGTATTCATCAGTTTTGGTTCAAAATTCTACCATTTGGTTGGAGATTCAACTATTTTGTTAAAAATCCGTTGCTTTTTGGTTGAAGAATTAAATTTTTTAATTAAAATTTAATTTTTCCATTATTGATTGAAATTGTTTATTTTTAGTTGAAAATTCAAGAATTTTATTGAGATATTATATATTTTGTTGTGAAAGTCTTTCTCTTGTAGAAAATTTATCTTCTTGATTGAAAATTCAACTTCAACAATTTAATTAAAACTGCAACTACTTGGTCGAAAAAAAAACTTTTTTGTTGCAAATTCAACTGTTTTGTAGAAAATTCGACTTTTTGAAAAATCAAGTTTCGTTGCAAACTCTTCTTTTTGAGTTTAAAATTCAAAATTTTAGAAAAAATCGAATAATTTTGAGAGACATCTAGAAGTTTTTAAAAGATACACAAATAGTTTAAAATTGAAAAAATTTCAAAGAATTTGGAACAAAATGTCAATTTTTGAAATTTTTGAATAAAAGATTCAAAGCTTTTTGAGGATTTTGAAAGTTTCCAAGAAAATAAACAATTTTTCTAAAAGATTTCTTAAAATTTTTAAATGATTAAGGTTTTATTTTAAATGGATTTTTATTTTGATAAAAGTATTTCAAGAGAGAGTTGAAAAAGATTTCAAAACATTAAAAACGATTTCCTAGAATGTCGGAAAAGAATGCATAAGATTTTAAAGCAAAATTTTTCTTTTATGCAAGATTATACTATTTGAGAAAAAAAATCAGTAAGTTTAAGTGATATTAAAAAGCGTTGAAAAGATTTAAAAATAGTTTGAAACTTGAAAAGATTTCAGAAAATTTTAAATAAAATAAGGGTATCTTATGATTTAAACGAAAAATTTTATTATGAATTTTAAAAGGTTTCGAAAGAATTTTTTCTTTTTTAAAATTCCGGGGAAAATTTCAAATGATTTTTTTTTGCTTAGGAATTAATTTCAGGGGAAAATTAAAAAAGAATTCGAAAGATTTTATAAACTTCGAAAAAAATGTAAAAGATTTTGAAGCAAAAAATAATCTTTAAGATTTTAAGAAAATTTGTTTAATTTTGCAGTATTTTAAAAATTTGTGAAAAAACTGAATTATTTCAAAAGATATTCAGAAGTTTCGAAAGTTTTGTAAAAATGCAAAAATAATTTAAATCTTGAGAATATTTCAAACAATTTTGAACAAAATATTGATTTTTGAATCAATTTTTGAGTCAGTTTTGCAAAATTAGAAAATTGTAGAAAATATTCGAGCAAGTTTAAAAGATATACAGAAGCTTCGAAAATATTGAAAAAGATTGAACATTGTTTTTGTTTTTTAAATGTAGATTTGTAAAGATTTGGCAAAAGACTCTTTTCGTGAATTTAAAAAGGTTTCAAAAGAATAATTTTTCCAGGATTACTAGGAAAATTTCAAATGATTTTTTTTTTTTTTTGCTGAAAAATTAATTTCAAGAGAAAATTTCAGAGTTTTCAAGTGATTTTATAAACTTCGAAAAAAAGTGTGCAAGATTTGGAAGCAAAAAATTCAAGTAAGTTTGAGATATATTCAAATGTTTTAAAAAGATACAAAAATAATTTCAAACTTGAATAGATTTCCAAAAATTTAAAGCAAAATGTAAATTTTGAAAGGTTTCGAATAAAAAATCCGAAGCTTTTGGAAAATTTTGAAAGATTTCAAAAAATGAACAACTTTTCTAAAGATTCCTTGAAAAATCTGAAATTATTAAAGTTATATTTTAAAACATTAATCTTAAATTTTGAAGATTTCAAAACATCTCGAAAAAGAATCTGGAAGATTTTAAGAGAATTTGTTTTATTTTTTAGTACATGCAAAATTGTTTCAAACAATCTAAATTATTTCAAAAGATTCTTGGAAATTTCAAAAAATCTGAAAAAATGTTCAAATAATGCAAATCTTGAGAAGATTTCAGAAAAAATATTTTTCATCGTAAAAAAGCATTTTAAAGAAAAATTAAAATATGACGATACAACTTACGAAAAAAAAATTATAAACAAAAATTATTCACCGAATCGTAAATAATAACATTTAAAAAAATTAAAATTGTTGGAAAAAAGTCACAAGGTACGAAAAAAAATGAATAGACAAAAGTTGTTGAAACAAAAAAATATACAAATTTGTTTATAATTCATTTTTTGATAGGACGCGTAATTTTTTTTAACAGTAAAATATAGCATTAAAAATCTAAAAAATGAAATTTTTGGAAAAAACGACACAAAATATGAAAAAAAAAAATGAACAAACAAAAGATGTTCAACAAAAAAAGATCGGCAAATTTGTTATGAATAATTCTTTTGATAAGACGCGATTTTTTTGTTTTAATCGTGAAAAAAAAATTATTCAAAAAAATTTTAATATTTGGATAAGCAACACAAGATACGAAAGAAAAATGAAATTTTTTGGAAAACGACACAAGTTACAAAAAGTAGTTAATAGACAAAAGTTTTTCACCAACAAAATTCACAAATTTGTTTATTATTAATTTTTTGACAAGAAGCGTATTTTTTTCAATCGTAAAAAATATTATTAAAAATTTTTTTAATCCAATTTTTGGAAAAACGACACAAAAATAAGAAAAAAAAATTAACAAACAAAAGCTTTCAAACAAAAAATGATCGACGAATTTGTTATAAATAACTTTTTTGATATAACGCGAGTTCTCTTTTGTTCTAATCATAAAAAAAGCTGTGAAAAAATTTAAATTTTTTGAATCAACAACACAAGGTATGAGAGAAAAATAAGTAGACAAAAGTTATTCATCAAAAAAAAAAGATTGACAAATTCGTTGTAATTTTTTTTTTTGATAGTTCGCGATTTTTTTTTGTTTGAATCGTAAAAGAAGCATATGAAAAAATTAAAATTTTGGATAAACAACACATGATAAGAGAGAAAAATGAATATTCAAAAGTCGTTCACCCAAACAAAATCTACAAAGTTTATTATTAACTCTTTGAAAGGACGCCTAATGTTTTTTTAATCGTAAAAAATAACATAAAAAATGTATAAAATAACATTTTTGGAAAAACGACACGAAATACGAGAACAAATAAACAAACAAAAGCTGTTCAACAAAAACAGATCGACAAATTTGTTATAAATTATTTGTTTAATAGGATGTGATTTTTTTTTGTTTTTATACTAAAGAAACATAGAAAAATTTAAATTTTTAGAGAAACAACAAAAGATACTAAAGAAAAATGAATAAACAAAAGTTGTTCACCAGAAAAAGATCGACAAATTGTTTATAAATTATTTCATGATAGGACGCCTAGTTTTTGTTTTAATCCTAAAAATCACATCAAAGAAGCGGGCGGGCAGATTTTTAAAATGTTTTATTTATTTATTATTTTATATTAAAATTAATTATAAAAAAAATTTTTGAATTGAAATTAAACGTTGGTAATTGTTTAAATTCATAACATTTCACATTATTATATTTTAGGTTTAAATTTTTGAATTTGAAATTGTTCAATTTTAAACTTGAAATTCCCTGCTTTATCTTCCAAAGTAGAGTTCTGTTTCATCATCAACACGTACAGGAATTATAATTTTCTAGTTCTATTATTATCCACCAGAGGCAGCACTTCCTGGAGGGTAAATTTAAAAACGCTAAGAACGTCACCATCTTGGTTTCCCTGGCATTCGCCTTGTCATTGCTTGTCATCCCCGAATGCGTTCGTAAAATTCGTAAAAATTTGTACAAATTTAAGAGTCTCTTTGATAAGTGTTTTTTAGCTTGTGTAAAAATGTCGAGCGGTGCACTTTTTGGTAATAATGTTGCTCGCGGAGCAAGCAAAAACCTTGTGGAATTTAAGGCAGGAAAAATGACACTGAAGAGTAACAAGGTTTTTCCAGATAATAGGAAGGGACAGCTCTATGTGTACCAATCAGATGATTCTTTGATGCATTTTTGTTGGAAGGACAGAACTTCTGGAGTAGTCGAAGACGTAAGTACTTTTCCCTTTTTGAATTATTCAATTTTAAAAACAGGTCTAGGAAGTTTCACTTGCGAATTCGATTCTCGTTTCCTAACCTATAAAACACATTTTGGTGTGGAAGATATCTCACAAAGAAAGTCTCGTGAAAATATCTTTTCATAATTTTAGAATGACGGATGTTAGTAATGTTCTATTCGTAATGCATAGAGACAATTAAGAAGAAATTTACGCGAGTTCTCAGAATGAAACAAAACATTTTGAGGTTATGCTGATTCGTTTTTGATGATTTTGCAATTTTCCATTCTTGCTTTGTTAAATTCTTATTTTAGATAGGATGGCGGTAGGTCAGGAAAATCCTGGAAATCAGGGAATTTAATTGGTCAGGGATTTCCAAGAAAA
Source organism: Andricus quercusramuli (assembly GCA_932178445.1). Classification (NCBI taxonomy): domain Eukaryota; kingdom Metazoa; phylum Arthropoda; class Insecta; order Hymenoptera; family Cynipidae; genus Andricus; species Andricus quercusramuli. The sequence continues at coordinate 487,464 of CAKNXH010000039.1, read as the reverse complement.
TCTTGCTAAAGTCAGGGTATTTCTATAAGAGGCACTTCTAAGTAACTGTCGAGGATATGTTTGATATTCTTTTATTCCGTCATGTAAATTAAAAAATTTTGCAAGATTAAGATTAAGGAATAATAAGGGAATTTTGAAAATTAAGTTTTGCGGCCACCCTGATACAATATTATTCTCAGTAATTCGATTATCTTGTATTTCTGTTTCTTTTTTTGCACTTTCTTCTTTCTGACGATTATACTTTAAATGAAAACTTATATTATTTGGTTAAAAATTTAACAATTTTGTTGAAAAGTCAACCTTCGTGGCTGAAATTTCTACTTAGTGATGAAAATTCATTATTGTTCATGTTGAAAAAAATAGGAAAAGCAACACTTTCTCAACTTGTTTCTTGATTACAAAATCAACTATTTGGTTAAAAATTAATTTTTTAAGAATAATTCCTCATTTTACCTTAAAATTCATCGCTTTGGTTAAAAATTTGTCTATTTTGTTGAAAAGTCGTTTTTTTTGTTTGTTGAAAAACAATTTTTTACTGAAAATTCAACTGTTCCATTTGTGGTTGAAAATCGATCGTTTTTAGTTGAAAAGTTGATCTTGAGAGCAAATTAATCTCCTAGATTGAAAATTCAACTATTTGGTTAAAAGTTCAACTATTTTGTTGAAAATTAAACTATTTTGATGATTGAAAATTTAACTACTTTCTTAAAAATTTAATTTTTCCCTTTTTTTCTAAAAATTTATCGTTCCTAATTGAAAATTTTATTTATAGGAAATTAATCTTCTGGGTTGAAAATTTGCTGATTTTTTTGTGAAATATCAAATATTACACTTTTCACTGAGAATCCTTCTTTTTTGGTTGAAAATTGAACTACTTAGTTGAGGTTTGAACCAATTTTTTGAAAAAACATAATTGAAAATTAATTTTTTCTACTAAAAATGTATCTATTTCATTTGAAGATTCATAATTTATTCGAAAATTCAACTCTTTGATTGAAGGTTTAAGTATTTTGTTGAAAATTGATCTTTTTCAATTGAAAATTCAACAACTTGGATAAAATTGAATCTTCTTTATTAAACATTTATTTTTTTGGTTTTAAAATTAACTATTTGGTTGAAAATTTGTCTTTTTTGCTTTAATTTAATTTGTTTAATTAACAATGGAACGTTTCTAGTTTCAGTTTAAAATTTATATTTGTTATTTAAAACTCATCTTTTATGGTAGAATACTAATCCTCTAGGTTTGTATTTTTTTTCTTTTTGTTAAAAATGTAACATTTTTTAAAATTCATGTTTTCGAGTTGAAAATTTAACTATTTTATATAAAATTCGTCAAAATTTCAGTGATCTTTTTTTGTCTTTATTGGCTAAAAAGTCAACTATTTGGTTAGATTTTTTAAAAATTCATTTTACTTGAAAATTCATATCTTTGGTTGGAAATTTACCTATTTTGGTGAAAGTTCGTATATTTCAAATTGAAAATGACAATTAACTTCTATTTTACGTTTCTATTCTTAGTTGAAAACTTATTGTTTTTAGTTGAACATTTTTCAGCAAATTAATTTTCTGGGTTGAAAATTTCAACAATTTAGTTAAAAGTTCATACATTTTGTTGAAAAATTAATTAGTATTTTCAAAATTCAATTTTAGTTGAAAATTCAACTATTTTATTGGTAAATCGTTGTTTTGCTGTTGTTGAAACATCAACTTTTCGTTGAAAATCAATCTTCTTGTTGAAAATTCAATTGTCTTCTGAACAATTTGTCTTTTGGCTTAAAAATTGAACTACATATCTATTTGAAAATGCAACTGTTTTTTATTGAAGTTTAGTCTTCTGTTACTAAAAATTCGACCATTTGGTTAATAATTCGACTATTTGGTTGTAAACGTAACTGTTTTTGATTGAAGTTTAATTTTCTTTCCATATAAATTCGACCATTTGGTTACAAATTCAGCTATTTGATTAAACACAACTGTTTGTATAAAAATGAAATTATTTTATTGAAAATTCAATTACATTGTTTAAAATTCAATTTTTTATTGAATGTTAATCTTTTTTGTTCGAAAATTCTGACCATTTTGTTCACAGTCATCTTTGTTGGTCGAAAATTCAACTGTCTTGTTGAAAATTCATACTTTTGGATTGAAAGTTGATCTTTTATGGACCAACAGAAAACATTTAAATTCGAATTTTCTAACATTTTGTATAACCTTTATAGCATTAGTTTTTAATTTAAATATTTTCAAATGCTGAAGGCACTGTTCTGATGATTCCGAAAATTTGAAGCGAAATCAAGTTTTCAAAGTTGAACGCTTTATTTCGAGGCCTTCAAAAAACACTTTTAAACATACAAATTTAAAACTAAAAATGTGCTAATGGTTAATTCCTAAATTTTAAACGCTGCTTCAATTTAAAATTCTCTTATTTATAAAGTTTGATTGCATTCTTCAAACGTTTTACATTTAAAATTGTTTTTAATTATTAACCTTTCTCATTTTACAATTAAAAAGTTAAACGTTAAAATTCTAAATACAAATTTATACAATTTTGATATAATAATATTAAAACCAAATAATTTTTTGTTTTATCAACATGACATTAATCCAATTTTAACCTTTTCTATTTTTAAATTATTCACCTGTAAAGGATTTTAACTGGAAATTTTTTTATTTTGACAAATGTAGATTTGAAACGATAAAATGTTGACCGTTTAAATTTGGAATTCAATTGTTTTTCAATTTCAGTTAGTTTCAGTCACTATGCATTTAATTTTGATAATTTAAATAATTTATTAACTGGATTTATTTATACGTTTAATGATTGTTCCATCATGATAAAGAAAAAAAGGATCATAACAATAAAATATGTTTCTTAAAATATTATACAAAATGAAGTATCGGTTAAGTTTGGTAAACCTTGCCACCCTTTCCATTTTGAATTAAAATTAAAAACTCCTAACCAAATTTTAATTGAATAATATGGTCATAACCAAAATAATTTTAATAAACATTTCTGGTTGTGGGAGATGAATGGTATAATATAATCCCACCGAATTTTATAATGTCTAAAGTGGCTTTTATTGGAAATAATTACAAAAAAAGAATCGTTTGAATCTTAAATCTAAAACATATTTTTCACTTAAGCTGTTTTTTATTTCAGGATTTGATAATCTTCCCCGACGACTGTGAGTTCAAACTCGTTCCTCAGTGCACCACTGGTAGAGTCTACCTCCTAAAGTTCAAATCATCTAGTAGAAGATTCTTCTTTTGGCTGCAGGTAATTTATATTCTGTATATTCATCATTTTTCCCTGTTTTCAAGAAACTTCCTCTTTTTTCTTGTTTTTTATTGGCTTGAATACGAATCTAGTAGTAGAACCCAATAGGAAACTCCAACTACTATATGGGTGGAAAGTTAATTATTTTGTTGACAATTCAACTGTTTTCTTAAAATGTAATCTTTTCTGGTTGAAAATTCAGCTGTTTTATTTTATGGATTTTTTGATAAATGAGAAATGGTCTATCGAGGTCTACGGTAATTTAATTGTTTCAAATTCTTGCCGATAGATTTTTTTTTGTTTCTCCATAAAAATTATTTGTAATCAGCAAAATTAACATCAAAAATTATTTTAAACATAAAAAATTATTCATCTGTTGTGTTGGAAAGTCAACTATTTTGGTAGAAAATTAACTTTCTTGTTGCGAATCCATATTTAGGTGTTGAAAATTCAACTATTTTTCAATTTTTTTAATGCAACTGTTTGGTTGAAAGTTAATCTGCTTTGGTTAATGATTCAACTGTTTTTGGTTTGAAATAAAAATATTTTTTGTTTGGAAATTTCACTACTTGGGTAAAAGTTGAACTACTTTGTTAAGAAATAATGTGCATGGTTGATGGTTGTCTTAGGTTGAAAATTCTTCTTTTTTGGTAGAGAATTTATCTTCTTGTTTGAAATTTAATATATTTTTGTGAAAATGCAACTGTTTGTTTGAAAATTAATCTGTTTTGGTTGAGGATTCAACTATTTTGTTGAAAACTCGTATTTTTTGGTTAAAATATAAACTATTTCATGTTTCTTTGAGAATTCATTTTCTTAAATTAAAAATTCAATTACATAGTTGATATTTGATCTATTTTTGGTTCAGGATTAAACTATTTTGTTGAAAAATGGCCTTTTTGGATGTATTCAACTGTTTTGGGTTTAAAATAAAAATATTTTGTGGTTGAAATATACAATATTACATTTTAAAATATGTGCTTGGTTGAGAATTAGACTAGTTTGTTAAGAACTAATTTTTATTGTTAAGATTCATCATTTTAGTTGAAAATCCATCTCTTTTGTTGGATACATTTTTTTCAACTGAAAATTGAAAGTATAAATACTTTGTTAGAATTTTTGTTGTTTTTTATTCAGAATTCAAGTTAAAAATTCATATCATTCGTTGAAATTTCTTTTCTTTTTTTGAATATTAATTTTTATAACTGAAAGTTGAACTGTTCCGTTTTTTCCATGAAAACTTAACTTTTTTTATTTAAAAATTTAACTATTGGCTTAAAAGTTCGCGTATATTGTTGAAAATGCGTATTATGGTAAAAAAAGTAATCTTTTTGGTTGAAAATTCATCTTTGTAGATTGAATATGCAACTATTTGTTTACAAATTGAACTATTTTGTTGAGAATTTAATTAATTTGTTGAAAGTGTAACTAATTTGTTAAAAATTGATCTTTGTTGAAAATTCAACATTTTTGTTGAACGTTCATCTTTTCGAATAGAAAAATTGTCCTTCCGGGCTGGAAATTCCGCTGTCTTCTAAAAAATTCGTCTCTTTGACTTGACAATTTAACGATTTTGGTAAGAAAATCAACTGTTTGATTGAAAATTCAACTGTCTTGTAGAAAATTAATCTTTTGGGGTTTAAAATGCAACTATTTTTGTAGAAAATTTAACTATCTCGTTAAAAATGCAACTCTTTTTGATCGAAGTTTCATCTTCTTCGGTTGAAAATTCAATTACTTAGTTGAAAATGTATTGAATTATTTGAAAATATAACTACTTTGTTAGAATTTTTGTGGTTGATTCAAAATTTAAGTTGAAAATTCACTTCTTTCGTTAAAATTTCTTTCTTTTCAGAATATTAATTTTTATACCTAAAACTTGAACTGTTTCTTTTTTGGTTGAAACCTTATCTCTTTTAGTTGAAAAATCAAATATTTTGTTAAAAGTTCACGTATATTGTTGAAAATGCGTATTATGATAAAAAAATTATTCTCTTTGGTTAAAAATTCATCTTTGTAGATTGAATTTGCAACTATTTTGTTGAAAATGTAACTATTTGGTTAAAAATTCAACTATTTTGTTGAAAAATTAACTATTTTGTTGAAAATTTAACCAGATGTAACTTTTTTGTTATAGAGTGATCGTTTTTGGTTGAAAATTCATCTTTTTTGGTAGAAAAGTTATATTGTTCGAAAATTAATCTATCTTAGATCAAAATTTAACTTTTCGCGTGCAACTATTTGGTTGAAAATTCAACTCTTTTTGGTCGAAGTTTCATCTTTGTTGTTTGAGAATTCGACCATTTCGTTGAAAATACAACTATTTGTTTGAAATTTTGTTTCTTTTGCTCGCAAGTTCAACTATTTGGTTTTAAATACAACTGTTTGATTGACAATTAATATATTTTATTGAAATTCACAATTATTTATTCTTAAATTCATCTTGTCGGGAGTAAAAGTCAACAGTTTTCTAAAACATATGACTTTTGAAGACTCATCTCTTTGTGTAGAAAATTTTTCTTTTTGGGTTAAAAGGTCAACTATTTTGTTGAAAATGCAGTATGTTTCATCTTAAAATCGTAAGCGTTTCATATTGAATTCAATATTGTACCTCAATTCATTTTATTTGAAAGAATCTGCTACCCTATTATCCTCCTATTTTCGTGAAAAATCGCCCTATTTCTCCTGTTTCGAGAGCATCTTTGGCTGTGAAGTCCGCTATCTTTTAATATAAGAAATTGAAATGACTATATTAAAATTGAACAATAATTATTTAGGATCTCAAGACTGATAAGGATGAAGAGCACTGCCGAAAGATCAACGAAGTTCTCAACAATCCTCCAACACCCGGCTCTCAAAGAAGTGGAGGTGCGAACCCAGAGGGCGATTTACAAAATCTCCTGAACAACATGTCGCAACAACAGTTGATTCAGCTTTTTGGAGGTGTTGGACAAATGGGGGGTCTTGGAAGCTTGTTGGGAACTATGAGTAGACCACATGGAAGTGCTCGAACGACAACGACGACTTCCTCGACGCCAGTCGCGACAACCGTCGCTAGACCACCTGCTTCTCAAACTCCTGCACCTACTGCATCTGCGGGAGCGACTACTACTGAAGCATCAAAATCTACTGGTAATTTATCTTGATTTCGTGTGAATTTCATCGAATTTTCTTCAATTCGCTTGAATTCTTCCAAATCCACTTCATTCTTACTGAAACCAATGTGATATCTGGGATTATTCAATCTTTTTTCAATTCATTTCACTCTTTTTCAATTTATTTGACTGCATTTGGAATTCTCCTGGAATTCTTATTAATTTATCCTGATTTTTTTTCATTCTTTAGAATTCCCTTGAATTTTTCTGAATTGTTTTCAATTCACTTGAATTTTTATGAATTTCATCGAATTTTTCTCATATCCCTGGAATATCTCTAAATTCACTCGAATATGTTTCAATTCGTTGGTTTTTTAATTAATTTGTTTTCAATTCACTTTAATTCTTTGGTGTTCTTCAATTCCCTTGAATACTTCCAAATTCACGCAATTTTTACTTAAATTAATGGGATGTTCCGAATTTCGTCAATCTTTTTCAATTCATTTGGAGTTCAGCCGGAATTCTTATTAATTCATTTCAGGGTGTCTACCCTACCTGGAAAACCTGGAATTGTCAGGGAATTTTTATATACCTGGAAACACCTGGAAATGTCAGGGAATTTTTCGGAGAACGTGCTTAATTTTTTTTAATTGCAATATAAAATTTAATAACAATGATTCTTCATTTATGCAAGTAGTTTATATTACTGCATTTAACTATTTTGTTGAAAACTCGTTTTTTTTTTGTTTGAAATTATTAATTTTTGTAACTGAAAATGTAACTTTTCTATTTTTGATTAAAAATTGTTCGTGTTTAGTTAAAAATTCCAGTATCTAATTTAAAATTCATTATTTTGTTGAAAATTCTTTCTTTGTTAAATTAAACTGCTTTTGATTAAAAATTAAAATCTGTTTTTGTTGAAATATCAATTACTATATCTTTCTTTCAGAATTCATCTTTTTTGTAATTAAAATTTAATTATGTACTTGGTTTAAAGTTAAACTTTTTCGTTAAAAATTAATTTTCTTTGTTTGAAAACTCATAATTTTCATTGAAAATTCATATCTGGTTGAAAAATGAGCTATTTTGTTTAAAAATTTATTTATTTATTTTTCTGCTGAAAATTTATTTTTTTATTCTAGTTAAACAATAAACATTAATCATTTTAGTTGAAAATTCATCTTTTTTATATAAAATTCAACTATTCCAGTTGAAGACTCATCATTCTATTTGAAAATGCATCACTTTGTTTGAAAATGTAACTATTTTTTTGCAAAATAGTTTTTTTTTTGTCAACTGTAAATGTAACTATTCTAAATGAATAATCCATTATCTCAGTTGAAAATTAATCCCTTTAGTTGAAAAATAATTTCTTAAACTGAAAATTTAACTATTCATTTTTTGATTTATAATTTCTCCTTGTTAGTTGAAAGTTCAAGTATTTTGTTGAAAATTGTTTGTTTTTTTCAGTAGAAATTAATCTTCTTGGTTCAAAATTCATATTTTTGGTTGAAGATTCAACTTCTCCAGTTATAATATAATTTTAGTTTAAAATTCATCATTTTGGTTTTAAATTCATCTATTCCAGTTGAAGATTCATACTTTTAATTGAAAATTCATCCCTTTGGATAAAAATGTTGTCGCGGAAAATTAATTTTTTTAATGAAAATTAAATTATTCCGTTTTTGGTTTAAAATTGATCTTTTTTATTTTAAAGTTCAACTATTTGGTAGAAAATTCATAAATTTTGTTGAGCATTCGTCTTTTTTGCTGGAAACTAATCTTCATGGTTGAAATTAACATTTTTTGTTGAAAATTCTACTATTCCAGTTAAAGATTCATCATTTAAGTTGAAAATTCATCTTTTTGGTTGAAAATTCAAGTAAATATTCATAATTTTAATTGAAAACTAATCACTTTGGTTGAAAATTTGTGGTTTTTTTTTTGTGAAAAATTAATTTTTTAACTGAAAATTAAACCATTTTTGTTTATTTTAAATTAAAAAAATTCAGCTTTTTCATTCCAAAATACAACTATTCAGTTGAAAATTTATCTTCTTGGTTGAAAAGTCTACTATTTTGTTAAAAAAGTCATCTATCTTGTTAAAAGTGTTAAAGTGTTAAAAATTTAAAGTTAAAGCGTTAAAAGTTAAACATTTTTACTTCTAAATTTAGGAATTTGGAGCGGTTTGAATTGAATTTTATATAGTACCCATATTAATTTTACCTAAATATGCACTTAATTTTAAGTTAGTATAAGAAGATTTAATAAAAATTTGTTTGAATTATTATTCTGAGTCGTGAACTTTAGGAACAAATTCAGAAAATGTTTAATTATGTTTTTTCTATTATTTAATTATTTAGTTAATTGATTTTTCTTATATATTTAACAATATCTTGTAATATAATTTGTCATTTAACAAAAATGCGAGACATTCGATTGTCTCCGTACTATGAAAAATTATGCCTCGAAAAAACCTGGAATTGTCAGGGAATTTCTTTCTAGGATTTGATTAGACACCATGTATCCTGAATCTTTTAAATTCTTTTGAGTTCTTCTGAATTCTCTTAAATTTTTATCAATTCATTCAAAATTTAATGCATTCTGTTTCTAATTTGATTTCGTTCGTTGGTTTTTTAATTAAATTTTTTCTCAATTCACTTAAATCTTGTTGAGTTTGTCCAGAATTCTTCTAAATTCACTTAAATTGTACTAAAATCAGTGGAATATTTTTGATTTTTTTTTCATTTCGCGATCCTAATTAACAAATTTTCAAATTCGATGAAAATTGGGAAAGTTATAGGATTTTCAACATTTTCAAAAAGTAACAAAAATCATTTTTTTCCAAAATATTAAGCAGTCTAATAGCAACTTTCAGTAGATAGGTATTAAATATATTAAAAAATTAACCCCATGAAATTTTTCGATTAGACGATTTACAACTGATCTTGAAATTTTTCGATTGAATACAAATTTCATAAGTTCTATAATTTAAAAAAATTTCAAATACTGCCAAAAACCAGCTTTTAACAGTTTGGCCAATTTAAGCCCAGTTTTTAGTTGATGCTACATATTTTTTCTTTAAATATATACATTCCATATAATAATTAATGTCAAGATTTGTCAAAATTTAGGGACTACTGAAAAATTTCTAGAAATAAAATTTTCGACATTGGAAAATTCCTGAATTGGAAAATTTCCAAGTAGTAAAATTTCCGACATTATTAAATTGCCGAAATATAAAAATTCCGAATCGGTAAATTCCCGACAGTTTATAATATTACTGAATTTAAAAATTCGGTAATATTAGAAACTGTCCGGGAATTTTTATGTTTCGGCAATTTTATTATTCGAAAATTTTCTAATTCGTGAATTTTACAGTGTCGGGAATTCTTTAGTCCTAAAAATTGAACGAACTTTCTCTTACTTTATCTTAAATGAAGAAAAACCTGAGCATTTCTTTGAGATCAATATAAAACCAAAAAATTGTATATAATGGATTTTTACGATTTCTAAAGATTTCAGTTGATGTTAAGAGATGTCAACAAATTTCTAAGGGAATAATAAAAATAATAAATCAATTGAACTAATAATAAAATTAATAAATAATAAAAATTTCTTCAAGGAATAAATTAAATTTTATTTCAAGGTATATGACGGAATTCAAAAAACATCAAACGATTTTAATGATTTTAAGATTCCAAAGAATTTCAAGAAATTTGAAAAATTCTAGGGCATGTCAAAGAATGTTCTAGGATATCCACAGATTTCAAAGAAAATGAAAAAATTCCGGGATTTTATACGACCAAGAGATTTCTAAAGAACTTTAAGGCATACATTTAACTTATTTTATTTAAAGTGATTTCTAGCTATTTCCAAGATTTTAAAGTAAGTCAAAAAGAGTCAAAGATTTCAAGGTATCACTAGGGATTTTGACAGATTTCAACGATTTTTATGAATTTAACAATATTTCCAACAATATCAAGCGATTTCAAGAGATTCTTAAGGATTTTCATGAATTTCAATGAAACTGCAAGTGTAAAGTTTATTCTTTTTGCATAATCTATATTCTTGTGTACTTCTGTTTGAGATTATGTATAGTCTAAAAAAATCCTTCCTTTGTAGTTTCTTTACTTTTCACATTAATTCCTTTAATATTTTTCTATTATTTATTGCAATTTATTCGACAGTTGAAAATTCAAGAAAAAAAGCGAATTTCGTATTGAAACAAGTGTTAAAATGTTATACTTGCATAATTTTACGTATTTAAAAATGATCTTAATCTACCAACGTCTAAAAAATCTGTTGAATACAGGAAAATATTTTACATTTAACAATGTATTAGAAAAAAATCAAGAAAAGCTAAAAGAATAAAAAATTGTTAAACTCAAAAATTTAAATGTTCAAATTATACTGTTTATCTATTTTCCATTCTTTCAGCTTTTCCTGTTTTTTTAAAACTATTTTTATCTGTAGGAAATCTTCAGTTGCTAACAGGATTTTTCAAAGCTGGCAACACAATTCATTTAAAAAAGAATAAAAAAATGGCTACCTATAAACTTCTGTGACATATCTCATTCTTTTGTGAAAAGTGCACTTTGTACCCTATTTTCATCTCGTAAAGATTTTTAAATCTGTCATATTTAGTCATATTCTGCCATGTTCTATCTTCTCATGGAAATAAATTTAATAATAAGTATAAATGTTTTTTTACAGGCGGAAGCAAACCTTCAGCCAAAACAACAACACCAGCTTCTGGAACAGAAGATGATGCAAGAAATCCCATTAGAGTCAGCGATTTAGCCCAGTACCTTTCTGGAATACCAAAACCTTCTGGAGAACGAACTGATCAGGTAATCTATTTTTTTCAGATACCCAAATATTTTTAATCATCATCCACTGTCCACAACTTATATCACATAAATAAGATAAAAAATTCAGGGTGGCCACTGGATCGGGGATCTTGTAAATTACTTAATTTTTCAAATCCCTAGTGGGAAAATCTATATGCAAATTAAAATTTTAGTTAAATTTTAGTTTTGAAAGCTTCAAGTTTGAAATATTTAATTTTGCAGGGTTGCTACGGGTCAGGAAATTTCGGAAAGTCGGGGAATTTAAAACTGGTCAGGTAATATCAGGGAAAATTTCTGATATGAAAGTCAGAGAAACCCAAAAATTCCGAATTTAACGACTGAACGATAATCTTTAAGAATAATGATAATCTTAAACATCTCATAATTTTTTAAATTAAAAATTAAAGATCTTTGTTTAAAATAACCGATTCTCGGTAACAAATGTTTACATAACCTTAAATTGTTTCAAATGGTAAATCTTTTTTAAAGTCTGTATCGATATTTTCAGTGAAAACCACTAGCTTATCCTACAATTGTATACAATCTTCTTTACAAAATATATTTGTTTTAATTAAAAGTACTACATTCCGACGAAAAATGGTAACATAATAAAAAAAATGTTAAAAGATTCTAAATCTGTTTCACATCACAGTACTTTTTGTTTGAACATGCCAATTTTCTATACAAGACGCTAACGTAACCTAAAATTGTTCAAAAATGATTTTTTTTTTTTTTTGAAATCTAATGATTTTTAAATAAAAATGTCAATTTCTAACAAAAAACACTAACATAATCTGAAATGGTTCAAGTTTATAAATTTTATTATTTTTAAAGTTTCAGGTGAACATAACCTAAAATAGTCGCAAAAGTATGAATATTCGTTAAAATCTAATTATATTTTATTAAACATACCAATAATTTTCAACAAAAATCGCTGAGATTTTTGTTTAAGAATGCCAATTTTTTATGTGAAATTCCAAAGAAACATAAAATTGTTTTTTAAAAAATATAAATATTTTTTCAAGTCTAATTATTTTGTTATGTAAATTTTCAATTTCCGACTAAAAATACTAACACCATCCGAAATTGTTCAAGCTTCTAAATTTTATTATTTTTAACTAAAATTATTGGATTAAAATCTAAGGATTTTGGTTTAAAAATATCAATTTTAGGTGAAACATGCCAATATAACCCAAAGTTTAAAAAAAATTGTGAATGTTCTTTTAAATCTAATAGTTTCTTATTAAAAATACCGATAATATCCGAAGAAAGCCACAAACATCACATAACAGAAAATCGATATTGTTCGAACTATAATGATTTTTGTATAAAAATTCAAATTTTTGGTGTAAAATGCTCTAGTATAACCTGAAATTGTTGAAATTTGTGGATCTTTTTTTATTGTTATTAAAAATACCAATTGCGGACGAAGACGTAACGTAACCTAAAATTTTTGAAAAAAATTGTTGTCTGTGATTTTTTTTATTTAATGGATTTTTAGATATGATCCATTCCCCTTCCCCCTTTTTAAATCATTTTTTCTGTTTAATCCATTTTTAACCAAAAAAAATCGTCGAAAATGTTATTATAACCGTAGTTTAAAATTCCTTTTTTAGTATAATTAAAATTTTAAAAACTCGAATCTTCAGAACAAGATTATTATTTGCCAGTTAGTCGTTTATAATGTTGAATTTGTCAGTATTGATCTTTTGATTTTTAAACATTTGAATTGTACTAAAACAGGAATTAAAAAATACGATTATAATATTTTCGAAAAATTGTTTCGTTAAAAATTAATTAAACGGAAAAATAAATTTAAAAAAAAGGGCCCGATCTATTATTTTAATTTGGACTTAAATTGTAAAATTGTTTTTATACCTGAAAGAAAAAATTTTAACGGTCAGAGGCAATGCAAAATTGGTATGTGCAAGACCGGGAATTTCGGAATTGAAATTTTGTAGCAACCCTGATTTTAATACTTAAAAAATGTAATTTATTCCATTTTTTAGTGTTTATTTTAAGTCTGACAGCGATTTACTTTTTTAAAAAATTAACTTGTCAAAATGTGTTTATTTTTTCACATTTTTCTTCAGTCATTTTTATTTTCTCCGCAGAAACTGCAAGTCTAATTGATTTATGTTCTGAAATTTAAGACTTAGAAACTATTGACAAATTAATTACGGGAAATGAAGAGAAATCCGTTTCTGAGATATGAGTGGCCACCCGGAAGTTGTAATTTATTCAAATGAGGGGCTGGAATAATATCTCTGAACTTTATTCCTAGGTTCGCAGCACAGAAATTGATGCCAATTTATAATTATAAAATGTTGATTCTCTAATTAATTATTTGCAGATCAGTGAATTGAGCTTTATGTTTTAGTTACTTTAAGCTTTAGTTCAGTGGTGGAAAGACATACGCACTTATCTGACATTTTTATGGAATTTTAAATCACTTCCGTATTTGGTAGTTTAAAGTCTCGGAGCTTCCAAACCATTTAATGACTTACAAACACTGCAAAATTTAAAAAAATCGTTTATTCCTGCTAATAAAATATTTGTGAAACATCTATGTTTTTCAAAAAAAAATTTCAGAATTAAAGTGTTATTTTAGAGTTTACTACATGTCATTATGACAAAGCAAATTATAGTTAATAGAACCACCTAAAGGAGAGAATTTAGGTTGAATAAAGCCTCATTTACCTACCAATCATGACGTTCTAGACAAGCGCTTATGCTTTTCCGCCACAGAGTTATCACTAAGCATTCTGATAGGTTGAGATTCTTATCCATCTTAATACCAACAAGCTTAGTCAGTTTTATGATTTTTCCTCTCCACGGGAATTCCATTTAAATATGATTTTACGACGTAAAGCACAATCTGGTGCGTCATTCTACAGTAATCTGTTTTTCTTTAAAGTTCACCAAATATTTAATTCCGAAGCAGCCAAAGAAGTACATAATTTTGAAGAAAGTACGTTTCTTTTCAAAAATTATTAGGCAAGTAAATCAGCAAATTATCTTCGGCACATTTTATCCTCATTTAATCAAAAAATTAAACCAATAAGATTAACTTGCAACACGATTATGTAGGAAATTGATATCTGCTGATAATTTCCTTGATAGGATGCTTCACATTACATTACCTAAAGCGATTATCCTCATTCTTACGTAGATGTTTCAAGTCGTTTATCACTGTTGACGAAGTAATCGTTCTTTGTGGTCGTGAACTGCAGTAGTTCCTTAGCAATGTTACGATACCTTCCAATTTTGTCTTCGAGCTGTTTAAAGAGTCTTGTGTTTCTTTTTGGCGTCAGTGTCTTTTCTAATATTCTACCAGTGCCAAACTGACGTAACTACGTAAGTAACTTTATTAGCATACTCGTACTCCAGGTTAAACGTAGTAAATTCAGACTTCACAACCGTACCTTTTTTTAAAAAGAAGTTCTATTATTCCAAACTATTCTTGTTTAAAAGTTAATTCTTGATGGTTGAAAGGCTACTATTACAGGGTGCACAGTCTTTCCCTTTTTTTCTTAGTTTCCCCTTTTTTTCTTAGTTTCCCCTTTTTTCTTTAAATTCCCTTTTTTCCCCTTATTCTCAAAAAACTTCCCCTTTTTCCCTTTTTCTCTTTAAATATACAATATTTGAAATTGTACCCATTATTGAATAATAATTAAAGTTACTATCCAATATAAAATTGGAACAGTTACAAAATATATAGTACTTTTCAAATAAGTATTAGAAGATTAACACATTTTAGTTGAAATGTATAAAGTTAAATATGTAAGTAATTAAAAAGTGGAACATTCTAAATTCATCAACTGCAATTTTAAATGTTCTAACTTGAGCAATATTTAATTTAATTAAATCATTACTTGAAAATTTAACTATTGTTGAAACTTTTTTTTTCGTTGAAAATGAATTTTTTTAAACTAACAATTGAACTATTCCATCTGTGTTTGAAAATTGATTATTTTTAGTCAGAAATTCAACTATTTGGTTGCAAATTCAAATTTAGTTCAAAAGTTATATTTTTTGGCAGAAATTTGGTTTAAAATATATTTATTTTGTTGAAAAGCTGTCTTTTGGGTTGAAAATCAAACTACTTTGTTAAAAATTCATTTTTACCAACTGAAAATTGCAATTTTTGATTGAAAATTATTTTTTTTTATTGAAAGCTGATATTTTTGAGTCAAAAGTTCAAATATATTGTAGAAAGTTTTTTTTTTGCTCAAAAATTCAATAATTTGGTAGCAAATTGGTTTTTTCATTTGAGAATTAGTTTTTTTCAAATGAAAATGTAGCAATTCCATTTTTGGTTCAAAATTTATCTTTTTTATTTAAAAAATTCAAATATTCGGTTAAAAATGTATGTAATTTGTAAAAAAATTCGTCCTTCCATCATTTTTCAGTTAAAAATTCATCATTTCAGTTAAAGTTTTTTTTGTTTGTTAAAAACTAGGGTTTTCAACCATAAATTTTAATTTTTGGTCGAAAATTAACTTTTTAATTGAAAATTCATACTTTTTTGTTGAAAAATCAACTGCATTGTAGAAAATTTTTCTTTCAGGCTTCAAGATTTAACAATTTGGGTGAAAATTCAGTTTTTTCAATTAAAAATTAATTTTTCGAAACGAAAATGTAACTATTCCATTTTGGGTTAAAAACCGATGTTCTTAATTCAATAATTGAACTATTTTGTTCAAAACTTATCTTATTTTGGTTTTTCGGAAAAAAAAATTTTGTCGTGAGTTAGGATTTTTGGAATTTCCTATCTTTTTAGCGATTTTGGAACGTTATAAACATCACGAAAATAATGTTTCTCACGAATAAAAAATAATAACATGTTTCTTTGGTTCAAGCTGAAGACATTTTAGGTTCGAATCAATCCAAAAAACATATTTTATTACATTGAAGAAAAAATTTTAATACGGCAAAATTTTTTTTTTTTTAATTATTACAATTTTTAATTGTAAATTTCAAAAAGACAACTGAAGATATTTACCGATTAAAAAATTGGTTTCTTCACTTATTTTGGATTTCGGCCCACAAATTGTCACTCAAACGATTCGACTAATTTTATAGTATTTTCACTTCGCTCTGCTGAAGAGAGTAGTTTTAAATTTACATTGAAAGTATCAAATTTTTAAAAATAAATTCTTTAATGGCAGAAATCATTGAAAAGTCATTGAAATTTTTTCTTTAATTTAACATTTGTTATAAAAAGATTGTTTTTTCTTTTTGACATGTAAAAACAAATGTTTAATCTTTCCCCTATTTTCCCCTTTTTCGTGAGAAAATGATCCTATTTCCCTTTTTTTGAGCTCCTTTTCCGCTGTGAACCCTGCTACTATATTTTTTGTTCTGAATTTATCTCCTTAATTTTAAATTTAAAAGTATTCAAGTTCGAGTGAATTCCAATTTAAAAAGGGAACACCGGCAGTTGTCCATTTTAGTTTTGGTTCATACTTTTTGTAATGAAAGCTCATTACTTGAGTATTAATTTGCGAAAGCAGTAATTTGCCGTTTTCAGCCGTTTTCGAGGAAATCGACTTTGAAATCTCCGCAACAAGCCGTATAGTTTGGCGAAAAATATACTTTAAATCGGCCAGTAGCTCAGGCAGTGCCGCTTCGGCTTCATAGCCGAAAGGTTGCGTATTCAATTCTTGCTGCTCACACTTTTTTAATTTAACCTCTCATTTATCAGAATGTTTTAAATTTTTAATTAATTAATTTTAATTTTCTTCAACAATCTTCAAAAATTATGCAAATAATTATCATTATGTGGGCGATTTTCAAATAGATTTCAATTTGTTTGTCCCTTGATGTTTATTCGATGATTCTATAACATTTTTGACCTACTGAGGAGATTACAGCACATATGGTGGCCTACTTTATTAGTCCATACAGAAAAAGTACAAAAATAAATACTGACTGAAAGAATCTATACTTTCAACGAATTTAAAGTGATAATTCGTATTATAATCGATTATAATGATTAAAAATAGGTAGTTTTTATCAAATTTTAAAGACACATGACTATCGGTTAACCTGAATAACAACTCCGAAGGCTCCCCAAAAAAGCGGTAGGAATGCAAAATAATTTTTGTTAACAAACAAAAAAAAAATCCATAAAATTCGGAGGGCTGATGGAGCAAAACACTTTCCCAAAGTTGGAATTATTTTTTTTAAATGGTGTGTTTTATATCACTTAAAAATGGCAAATAACAACTCCGAAGCTAACGATTCTGAAGCCTTTCAACAACTCCGAAGCCTTTTTTTGCACTTGCTGGTAAAACGTTCGAATTCGGATTGAAGAGAAAGAAAAAAATGTTTTAAAAGTCTTTTTTTTAAAGTTCTTCTTCAACTTCTTCATAAAATATTGTTCATAGATATTTTTTTTACGAAGAACTCTTCTTATACAAATTCACGTCAAGGAGATGAGTTTAAATTGTAAAAATCAAATTTGCAAATAATTATTTAAACAAATTTTCAATAAATTTGAAAAATCCAAAAAATTCTTTAACAAATTAAAAAAAATGCAAACAAATTTTCGAACAAAAATTTAAAAAAAAATCAAAAATTTCAAAAAAAAATGTAAGAAAAATTTTCAAAATAATTTCACATTTTTTTTTAGAATGTGCAGACAACTTTCGTACATTTAAAAAAATACGAATTATTTTGACTTCCAAACCCAGTTTTAAACCTTTTTAATAATGTACTTTTAGTAAAAGAATAATTTAGATACAAATTAGTGGAAAAAATCATCAGTCTAGAGTCTAGACCAAACAGCTTTCCCACGTTATAAAGTACACCTGGTACATATATCTAAAAAAGCTGATAACAATTATTGCATAATTTGGAACTTCGGTTTACCCACATCTCGAAAACCAAAATTGTAAACTGTTTGCAAATCGCCCATATATAATATAATAATAATAATTTTAATAATAATTAATTATTTCCGGAATGTTTACCAATTATATTTAAATTATGAATATGATCGTGGTTTTTTAAACGAAAGATTGTTAATTTAAAATCAAAAGGCTATCCTCCAGGTCAAGGCGGTATTCATATTTCGTACCTCCCGAAGCAAAAATTTCTTTGATGTAACAAAATCAGACGTAGTTCTCAACAGACACTTTAAAAAATCTTGTTCTTGTAGAAACTCTTCCTGTATATGATAAAATACGAGGTATAAAAATCCTCATTCATACATTTAATTTTAAATATAATTGGTAAACATAATGAAAAAAAAAACATTCATAGAAAATAAATTTGTTTGTTTAAAACATGAGAAAGTTACAAAAATTCATTTTTTCCCTGAAAGAAGGCATTGCATAATTATTATCAGCATAATTCAAAAATATTATTGAAGGAAATTCTATTTATCAACTTTTTAATTAATAACAAATGTGTAGGCAGCGAGGAATCGAACACGCAACCTTTCGGCTATGAAGCCAATTTAATGTTTCGCCACACTTTATATAATTTGTGGCGGATTTTGTGATGATCTGTGACGAATTTGGGAGGGGGGGGGGGCAACACAGAATGTGGCATTACACATGAAAATTAATGCTTTTATTTTACAAGTAAAGCATCTAAATTCAGATTTTTCCCCTTTTTGAAGCACTCCTCTTTTTTCATCTGTTTTCGAAAAACATACCCTTTTTCCATTTTTTTGCGCATAAATTCGAACTGAATCAAAAAGAACCCAATAAGAAAATCCAAAACTATTTTTCTTTGAAATTTAATGTTTTCAAATTAAAAAGTCTACAATTATATTTTTGATTCAGAATTTATCTTTTTTAGTTAAAAATTCGACTATTTGAGTGAAGATTTAACTATTTTGTCGAAAATTTGTTTCTTGTTAAAAATTGAACAAGTTCATTCTGGGCTGAAAATTGATAGTTTTCAGCTGAAAATTCAACTATTAAACTTTCATTGAAAATTCATCCTTTTTCTTAGAAAATTCAATTGGTTGAAGCTTGAACTATTTTCTTAAACATTCATTTTATTGGTTGAAGATTCAACTATTCTAGTTAAAGAATAATCATTTCAGTTGAAAATTCATCAGTTTGGTTGAAAATTTGTTGGTTTTTTACTTGAAAATTACTTTGTTTAACAGAAAATTTAACTTCCATTTGTGGTTGAAAATTGTTTGTTTTTAGATAAACATTCAACTGTTTTGTTAAAAATGTATTCATCTTGTTGTAAATTTATAATTTTTAGTGGTAAATTATTCTTTCAGCTCAAAAATTGAGCTACTTGGTTGAAAGTTGAACTATTTTCTTATAAATTCATTTTATTAGTTAAAGATCCATCTCTTTGTTTGAATATCTAACTATTTTGTTTGGTAATTCGTCTTTCTTTGGTTGCAAATCAATTTTTTTAAATTGTTTTGTAGAAAATTCGTCTTTTTGGTTTAAAAATTAATGTTTTTTGGTAAAAATTTGATCTTTTTTGGTGCAAAATGAAACTGTTGAGTTGCAGATTCCTTTATTTTGTTAAAAATTCAACTATTTTAGTAAAAAATTCATATCTTTGGTTGGAAGTTACCTTCATTATAAAAAATTCAACAATTTGGTACACATTTTTTTTCCTTCTACAATGAAAAATCTTTCTTGAATTGAAATTTCACTATGGTTGAAAATGTTATTCTTTTTTTGAAAATTCTACTATTTTGTTAAAAAAATCTTCATTTTTGGTCAAAAATTCAACTGTTTTATTGAATATTCGTCTTTTTTGTTTAGCATTCAACTATTTTGTTTAAAAAATTCATCCTTTTTTCAAATACAACTGTGTTTGGTTGAAAGTCAATATTTTTTGTTTGAGGACTCAACTATTTTGTTGGAAATTTATTTATTTTTTTTTTTTGTAGAAAATTAATCTGCTTTGGTTGAGGATTCAATTATTTTGCTAAAAATTTGTCATTTTTTAGTTGAAAATTCAACTTGTTAGTTGTACATCAACTTTTTGGTTGAAAATTTATATTTTTGGCTTGAAAATTCAATTGTTTTGGTGGAAAAATCGTATTTTTGGCTTGAAAATTCAACAATTTGGTAGAAATTTAAACTACGTGGTTGAAAATTAACTGTTTTGTTGAACATTGATAGTTTTGCTTGGAAAATTTAATTGTTTTATAGAAAATTAGTCTTTTTGATTTAAAAATTCATGTCTTTTAGTAAAAAATTTCTCTTTTTTGGTCAAAAATGAAACTGACTGCAAATTCTTGTATTTATTTGTAATTTCATCCGTTTCGGTAGAAAATTAATCTTCTTGCTAGAAAAATCAACTATTTGGTTAAAAATTCAACTATTTATTTGAAAATTTAAGTATTTGATAGAAAATTAACTTTATTGTTGAAAATTCAACTGTTGTGCCGGTCTTTTTGGCTTGAAAATTCAAAAATCTTTTTTAAAAATATGTTCTTTCTTGCCTGAAAATTCAATTTTGGTTGAAAATTAATCTGATTTAGTTGAGGATTAAACTATGTTATCAAGAATTCAGTTTTTTTGTCTTGAATGCAACTGTTTGAAAATGTAACTATTCCATTCTTGGTTGAAAACTTATCTTTTTGAGTTGATTCAACTATTTGTTTGAAAATTCACGTTTTTGTCGAAAATTCGACTTTTCGTAGAAAGTCAATCTCTTTGGTTAAAAATTCATTTTTGTAGGTTGAAAATTCAAATGTTTTGTTGAAGATTCGTCTTTTTGGATTTAAAAACAAACTGTTTTCTAAAACATTCGACTTTTTAGCTTGAAAACTTAACTCTTTTGATGAAAATTCGTCTTTTTGGGTTTGGAAATGTATCTTTTTTGGTAGGAAATCTTATTTTATTTTATGTAACAAAATTTATTCCCCTATTTTCCCTGTTTTGAGAGCATTTTGGTCTGTGAAGTCTGAAAATTGGTAATAAAAATTTCTATAATACTCTTTCTATTTGTAGCGAATATATATAAATAATGAACTGACTGCTAAATCGGTCTAAAAATGATTGCGCTTTACGTCGGAGGATTATACCAGAACGTTGTGTTTGAAAGCATACCTTCTGTAGAGGATAATCAGTTGTCTGAAATTTTTCACCCAGAACTGGTGTTTTTTCAAGGAAGAGATCTAAAATAAATGAGAGAGGAAGTTTCATCATTGCTGATAATATAATTGGTCATTGAGTGCTGGTGAGTTGAGGCTAGTAGATAAATAAATAAATAAATAAATAGGTAAATTTAAAAGACATTAGCGTTGGTATAGCGAAGGACAGTGGCATGTTTTTGACGCTGCTCAGTAGCGTTCTTCGCATGAACTTCTCCTGGCTGTCGGAGGCCTTGGCCCTGCTGAGCAGTTGGGGAAGAGGCTCCTCCGGGTTACTTTGTTGTTCTCGATCGGCTACAGCACAGCTTATTGTCCGGCAGAGGGGCGTAGCAAGTGAAATGACCACTTCCATCCCAGCGGCGATCTCGTCGACCGAGAACCTGGAACTCGAAATGAAAGCGCACTTGCCACCCGGGGACAACCTCTGTACCACGCTATCGTCTCCCCAGTTCTCCCAGGCGCTATCAATGTTCTGGTCTGCTTTGCAGTCGGGCCAGGCAGGTCCAGTCATCCGTCAATTCGGCCTGGGAGCTGAGGCCGTCACCGCAGCTGCCAATGGGAACCTGGAGGAGTTCGTCAGCGCCTTGGAGTTCGAGACCAAGGGAGGACAATCATCAGGACAGAGCGAGCAGGGACAGGAAGACGCCTCCAAGACCAAGAAACCGGCCCCATCTGGGGGCGGCGGATCCACAGATAAAAAGGACGAGGATGATGAGGGCATGTGTCTCGATTAGATCCAACCAGCGCCCTTTTTTATTAAAGAAAGAACTCTTTCTGTCGCGAGTAATGTGCTCTGGATATACTGGTAATTTGAAATGTTACTAATAATGCTTCACTACGACTTACTTGTGTATCTCTTTGCAATATTCATAAGAAATGATAGAGTGTAAGCTACTCATTATGTAATAAAATTGTTTCGTTGAAAGGTGATTGCCGTCTTTTGACTTGAGAAATTTCAAGTTCAGTCTTTATCTTGTATTTAGTCACTTTTTGAGAATTAAATATTATAGTCTTTGGAATACTTGCCTTCGAAACTTTTATTCAAATTTCAGAAATCATCTTCAGAACCAGTAGATTGTCATTGGGTGGCCGTAAGTCTGGGAAAACTCTGAGAATTTTCTTGGTCGGGAAAAGTCAGGGATTTTGAAAAAAATCTGGAAATAGTCAGGGAATTTCTATAAGAGGCGCTTTAAATAACTGTCAACAATAATTAACTATGTTTTAATTTGTTTTATTCCGTTTATAAAAGATTCTATGTTAAAAATTTTACAGGATTTAAATTCTGGCCTTTGAATATTAGTGGTTAGGGAAAATGAAAAATTGGTTAGGGAAATGTTAGGGAAGTCTGAAAATTAAGTTTGCGGCCACCTCACTATAATATTCTTGTTAGTAATTTATTTGGCTTGTAATTCTATTTTTACAGTTGCTTCCTACTGATTATTATATTTTTAGTTAAAAATTTTATTATTTCTTTGGAAATTCACCAATTTTGTTTAAAAATTCATTCTTCTTGGCTAAAACTTCAACTGTTTTGTTTCAAAATCCTCTTCTTGGGCTCGAAAATTCAACTATTTTGGTAGAAAATGAACTTTTTGTTTGAAAATTCATACTTTGGTAAAATTAAAATATTTTTTTTAATATGTCTTTTCGGTTTAAAAATTCATCTCTTTTAGTAGCAATTTAATCTCTTTTGTTTAAAAATACAACTGTGCGGCTGAGATTTGATCTTTTTTGGTTGAAGATTCAACTATCTTGTTTGAAAATTCGTCTTTTTGTGTGAATTTAACTATTGTTTATTTAAAATTAAAATATTTTTTGATTGAAATATCTACCATCACAATATTTGCTGAAAATTCATTTTTTTTTAAATTAAAAATTCATCTCTGGTTGAAAATGCATTTCGTTGGTTGAAAGTTTAACTACTTTGTTGAAAACTTATTTTTTGTTTGCTTAAAAATTTTTTAAACTAAAATTGTAACTATTCCATTTTTGGTGGGAAATTGATTTTTAAAAATTGAAAAGTTGATTTTTACAAATTGAAAATTTTACCACTTATGGAAAATTTGAACTACTTTTTTTAAATATGTATATGTTTTGTTCAAGAATCATCTCTTTGGTTGAAAATTGAACTATTTGGTTGAAAATTTTTTTTAACTTAATTTTTTTTAACTAAAAATGTAACGTTTTCGTCTTTGGTTGAAAATTGATATTATTGTAGTTTAAAATTCATCTTTTTCCCCAGAAAACTAATCTTTTTAGTTGAAATTACATCTTTTTTTATTGAAATTGCAACTTTTTGTTTGAAAGTTAACTTTTTTGTTGAAAATTCAACTGTTTTACAGAAATTTCTTTGGCTTGAAAGTTCAATAATTTGAATGAACCTTTTTTTCTTTAAATTTAACTAGTTTTTAGACAATTCGCCTTTGGTTGAAAATTTCTTTTTTCAAAGTTGAACTACTTTGTTGAAAATTCTTTTTTTTTATGTTACAGATTCATATCATTTTAGTTGAAAATTGATCTTTGGTTGAAAGTTAGCCTATTGTTTTGAAAATTCTTTTTTCTTCATTCATTTTTGTCTTTGTAAATTTAAATTTTCCATTTTTTGTTGAAACTGTATCTTTTTTAGTTGAAAATTTAACTATTTTAAAATTCATGTATTTTGTTGAAAATTCAACTCTTCGGTTGGAATTTTAACTGTCTTGTTGATAATTCAACTGTTTTTAGTTCAAGTTTAATGTTTTTTGTTTGATTATTCGACTATTTGGTTGAAAATTCATTTTTGGGTAGAAAATTCCAGTATTTAGTTAAAAATTAAACTATTTTGTTGAAAATTTTATTATTTTCTTGAAAATTCAAGTATTTTGTTAAAATGTAATTTTCGTTAGTCGACATTCAACTGTTTTGTTGTACATTCGTCTATTTAGACAGAAAATTCGACCTTATAGATTGAAAATTCATTTTTTTTTCTTCAAATTTCAACATTTTGGTTAAAAAATAAACTATTTTATTGGAGAGTCATCTTTGTTGGTAGAAAATTCAACTGTTTTGTTGAAAAATTATCTTTTCTGGTGAAAAAGCATTTATTTAATTGAAATAACTGAATTATAAATTTTTAATTTAAAAATGGTTAAATCCCGTTTGTAAATATTGTATGTTAAGATTGTTACAAGACGGTCAGAGAGAATGAAACAATGCGGCCACTCTGATTTAAAAAAAAACTAAGGTAAAATAAATTTTGAAGGGTGGAAAGGCAAAAGAAGGCTGACAAAATGGCAATTGTGCAAGAGAGCGAAAAAACATTGTGTAAAATTGAAATCGCAATTTAAAAAAAAAATCTGCTTCTGAGCTGACATATTGCTTAATCGATACCAAAAGAGTTTAATTGAAAAGAAGCTTCCAGTTATGAGAAAATATTGTCCGAAGGTTATCATGTCATTTTTTTACCCTGTCTGATTCGAATGGAGACAGTGATAATGAAATGAAATGCTCAATTAAAAAATAAACTGATACTCTCCCTGAGATGTCGAGTTACTAAATATAGGGGATAAAAGTTTGATTTAAAAAATCATTCAGTTTAGAGAAAATGAAGTTTTAGTTTTGAAATTAGAATCTCATGGGTTCCGATTTTAAAATAAAACAAATTTTTACTCCCGAGCTGAAGAGTTTCTAAATGGAGGCCAAAAAAGTATGATTAGAAAATATTATCCAGTTCTGAGATATAGAATGTGGAAGTTTACAATCTCAAAGTGACAGAAACCTAAAATTGGAACAGGCTTGGTTGCGCATCACCATAAAAAGGGCAATTTTCAGTTGAAACGAAAAATTAAAACTTACTCCCGCGATATTGAGCTGATAAATTGGGGAAAAAAATTGTTTGATTCGAAAAGTTAACCAATTCCGAATAAATCATTCAAAAATTTTGAGGTTCAAATTTCATGTGTTTAGAAAATCATCTTTGGATAACAACTAAAAATCAACTTTTCAATTTAAAGAAATAAAAACACGATTCCGAGATATGGGGAGGCTGAATATGAAGAAAAAAGTTTTCATTTAAAAAACTTATTCTATTCCGGTAAATAAAGATTTAATGTGATGATATCGCACTGTGACAGACAATTTGTCGTCGAAAATTTCATAAAAAGAAGAAAGGTGTATGTTTCTTTATAAATAAACGTTAATGATTTTAAAAAATATCGTTTTTGATCGCATGGCAAAAAGTTAAGTGATAAAAAACTTAAAAAAGTGGCTTTTTGCAGAAAATTAAGATTTTAGGTTGGAATTTGATTGGTACTTTGCTGCTGAAAAGGTAGCCAATTTTTTATTAATAGCTTTTTTAAAAAAGAAGTATTTTATTATTTTACTGCATTTCAAAACTTTTATGAAGATGAAATTGGCCAGAAAAAGGTTTGAAAAAAAGGTAAGAAGTTAGGCAATTGAAAAAGAGAAGATTGGGGATAAGTGCAGAGTCAGTTATCTGGTTTTGAATTACCAATCTTTTTATTACTATATTAAAAACGAGCATTCGGAAAAATGCTTTTACACAAAATGTATTTGATTTTTTAAGAATTTTTCATGCAAAAAGCCCATTTTCCGAAGAAAAAAAAATATATATCCGATTTTAAGAATCAACTTTGCATCCACGTGATTTTTCAGATTTCCGAGTACTATCTTGATTGACTTTTCCTCAAAAGATTTCTAGAATATCGCAAAGTTTTCGAGTTTCTAGACAAAAGCAGATTCCTTCCCATCTTGTAAAATCGAGTAAACTTTTCTTAATTTTTAATTCAAAATGGGTGTCATTCATCGTTGTATTTTCTGTCAAGAAGTAAAAAATTCTAAATTTTATATTCGATTTATTTTTGTTGTTTTGTTAGTAGTATACCTGGGACAGTTTTGGTCAACGGTTCTGTTCCGAGCTAAATGACAGTAAACCAGCGATCGGTCATTTACCGACAGGCAATAATGGTCTGTGTTAAGATACTCAGTAGGAACCAACATTACCGACCAACAATAAGGTAGAAAATTGCATTATTGTGGGCTAGGGAAGGCTCTATTTTGCCTATTAACGGCATGTTAACACGGCCGCGAACAATTATCGGTTAATGACCAGTCGCTGGCATTCATGCTTTTTTATTGTGATTTGATAATAATCAAAACAAAAAAGACGAAAGAAATAAAAAAGAGAAGGAAGGGGATTTGGTTGGTTGCCTTCTCATTTTTCTTTCCTCTTTTTTATTTTTGTCTAAAGAAACAAATTTTTTTATTTTGTTTTTTAGGAATTGCAATAGGAGCATTTTGTGGTGGTTGTCCAAATTTTATCGTTGAATTCTTGTTTTATTTACAGGAATTCTATATATTTACTTGGATTATTGGACGTTAAATGAGATTTTGAATTTGATTTTAGTCTGATTCAGAATTCTTGAATTTCAATTAAAAATTATTCATTTTTAAACAATTCTAATTCACTGAGAGTAATAAAAAATTCAAAGGGTGATACTATTGAAAATTTTAGTACCACGTTTAATTTTCAACGTTCCATACTAGACATTTTTTCATTTTTAATGTTTTCCATTCAAGACTACTTTTTTTAAATGTTTTTTTTTTAGAATAATATAATTTATGTTTTGATTTTAGAAAAATCTTTCTAATAGTTTTAAGGTTGAAGAGTACTTTTTTTTTGTGTAGTAAAAATTTAAAATTCTAGGATTTCAGAAGCTTTGACTTTGAAAGTTTAAATTTAGTTTTGAATTGCAAATTATCAAATTTCAATCGTTTTGAATTTGAAATTGTTCAAATTGAAAAGATTTCGATTTTTGATTGTTTAATTTCGAACGCTGTTAACTAGAAATAATACATTTTCACTTCCTTTGATTTTCAAGTTATCCAGTTTACAAAATTCGAGTTCGAAAATGTTCAATTTTTAACGTTTTGCAATAAATTCTCCTATTTTTTTCCTTTCCTAAGGAATTCCTTTCTAATAAAATTGACCAATTTTCAAAATTTGAGTATGAAATTTTTCATGTTTCAGAGCTTTTGCTTTGCAATTTTTTAAGGAAAGAGAAGAAAAACAATTATTATCACGCTAAAATACTTTTCTGCAATTTTAACTAAAGTTTAAATTACATTTCTTTATTACTGCCTTTTTTTCTATGCAAAAAGCCCATTTTTCGGAAAAACGTTTGTTATCTGGTTCTGTACTGACCCCCTTCAATTATTAATTATGTTTTCAAAAATATTTAAAACGTAATATGTATTTAAAAATTTGTTTAATAATCGATTTTTAAATCGTTTATACTTCTAATGCTTGCTGGAAATAAAAACCAGCAAAGCAAAGAGACTATTTTTTTCTAAACCAGAAGAAATCACGAATTTTTACCGGGAGAACCGGGAAAAAGACCGGAGACCAAAATTATAACAGAAAATGGCCAACTTAAATTATTTTCAATAATGGATTTTAGATCATACCTTTTTTTCAGTTGAGCAAATCTTGAGAATGGTGAAATTTTTTTCAGTAGTAAATGGCTATTTTTTAAAAGAAATTATTATCAAATCTAGCTGTTGATCGTTGTCGATCAGAAGAAAAAAACTATCATAATTTATTTTATTTTATATTAATTCAAGCATGTATTTGTATTTGATCTAAGCTGACCACATGTCACATTTTGGGGAATTTTATTTGATAAATAGACATGAAATTTTCTTTGTAGGAAATATCGTTACATCATTCACAGGCATAAGAGTCAAAAATAGAACAGTGACTAAGTGGAAATTCCCTCATTTTGTTTCCTCATAAAGGAAGCTTTGTAATGGCAATTTTTTCCAACATTTTTAAATTCATTTAATTAAACCCTCCCGAATTTAAAAATGTCTAATACAATGTTCTAAGCAATTGTCCGGATGTGTGTGGATGTGTGGATGTCACGCTTTTTTGTCTAGAAAACGGTTGCAGATAAAGTGATGAAATTCGTAGAGCTTATTTCCTTACTAATTATCTTGAAACTGACCAAAGGATTTCTAAAAATATTCATTGCTTTTTTTAGCACTCAATAATATTTTAAAACTCGGTTTTTTATAGTAAAACTTTTTTCATTTGCATAATTCAAAGTTGATGCAAGAATATAAAAGATTCCTTGGTTCGAAACGAAACGATTGACCTGTATAATATTAATGCATTTTATTAAAGAGTAGGGAAGTTACGGTAATGTATATATTTTGAAAATTGGTTTTTTATAGTAAAACTTTTCATTAACATAATTCAAAGTTGATGCAACAATATGAAAGATTCCTTGGTTCGAGACGAACCGATTGACCTACAATATTAATACATTTTATTGAAGAGTAGGGAAGCTATGGTAATTCATATATTTTTAACATCGTTTTTTATAGTAAAACTAAGTAAGTTGTGTTGATTCGAGACGAATCGATTGAATAACATTAATACATTTTATTGAAGAGTAAGGAAGCTATGGTAATGCATAATATTTGAGAACACGGTTTTTTATAGCAAAACTTTGTTCACTAACATAATTCAAAATTGATGCAAAACGGAAAAGATTTCTTGATTTGAGGCAAATCGATTGATCTAAAATAATAATACACTTTATTGAAGATTAGTGAAGTTATGCTCATTTATAATATCTGAATCGTCAGTTCTAAACAGTAAAACTTTCTTCATCGACATAATTCAAAGTTGACGCATAAATAGAAAAGACTTTTTGATCATAAATTTTCAAATAGAGTAATTCTGACAATTTTTGTAAAAAAATCATAATGCTGGAAAAGGGATAGGGTCTTTCCATTTTCTAGCTCGAAAAATTATCATTTCGAATACAAAATTTGATTTGTCTGATTTGTCTTTGTATCTAAAACATTTTTTGCAATATTTTGTAATTTTGTATTTTTTGTAAATTTCTATTTTTAAATTGAATAAAATGAAGACTTTGGTTTGTCTATTATTGGAAAAAATAACTAATGCTTCCTCTATGAGAAATCAAATACATTTGCTAACGGGAAGCAAAGTGCTTGTGAAATAAGCACCATATAATTATAAAAACAAAACAAAGTGGAAGCACTAGAGATCGAATTCACAGCAGCACATTCATATAAGTTGAAAGTATTTTATTTTTTTATTTTTAAATTTTTGATTGAAAATATAACTTTTTTGTTTAAAATTCCTTTTTTTTTGCTCGCCAAATTAATTTTCTTACTGTTACGTATCAAGTATTTCTTTCTTGTTTTTTTGAGAATTCAACTTTTTTGGTTGAGAATTCATCTTTTTTAGTTGAAAATTCAATTAATTAGTTAAAATATGAACAACTTTGTTAAACATTAATTTTTTTGGTGGAAGATCCATAATTTTAGTTGAAAATTCATCTCTTTGGTTGAAAATGTAACTGTTTTATCAAACAATGAATTATTTGTTCAACATTTTTTCATTTTTGTTTAAATTTGTAGCCAAAAAATGCAGTCATTCAAGAAAAAAGTCTCGATAACAAAAACTTATAGTTTTCGATTTTGAAAACGAGTAACGTAGTATACATTTAATCAATAAAATAATTCAGGTTATTTAAAAAAAGAATGTATTTTCTTTCGATTATTATAATATTATTATTATTATTTTGTGTACTTATATAAGATTAAGTTCTCGCAAATCTTTCTCTAATTCAATAATTCTCTGATTTTCAATTTAAAAAAAAAACTAATTTTCAACCAAAGAAATGAAATTTCTACGAAAAAAATTAATCTTCTACCAAAAAAGAATAATTTTTAACAAATGACGTGAATTTCAGACCAAATATTTTAATTTTTTGTGGAATTTTCAACTAAAAAGATTAAATGTCTATCAGAAAAAAAAATGTTGACAAAAATTAAATAGTTAAATTTTTAGTTAAAAAATTAATTTTCTATAAAAAAACTAATTTTCTACAAAAAATTTTTCAATGAAATACATGAATTTTCAAACAAAAATTTTAATTGTCTACCAAGAAAATACAATTAAAAAAAATAGATGAATTTTCAACCAAAAAGATTAAATGTCTATAAAAAAAATTTCTGCGAAAAATGAAACAGGTAAATTTTTAGTTAAAAGAATATTTTCAATAAAAAAAAACTAATTTTCTACCGAAAAAGAATCATTAAAAGAAAATACATACATGAATTTTCAACCAAATATTTTAATTTTTCATGGAATTTTTAACCAAAAAGCTTAATTTTCTACAAAATAATACAATTTTTCAACAACATACATAAAATTTTAAATAAAAAAAAAATCTAACAAAAATATTGAATGTCTATAAAAAAAATGTCGACAAAAAATTTAGTTGTATATTTAATCTCCCCCTTTTACGGGTTTGAGGGTCTCCGCTCCCTGTACATATCTTTACATTTCATCCTTAGTCTAACTTATTCGCTGCTTATATTCTAAATCTTCGCCTTACATGATAACAGTCATATTAATACTATTATTCTTAACTTTTTACAAATCTAAGCATGAGCGACCTTCCAGGGCTTCCGTTTTCTCTTACCATCAATTGCATTCTCAACGATTTAAAATTTACCATTTTTCTAGTGACTTTCCTTCACAGAGGATTACCCGTTTGGCTCTGCCCTGTTCCCTTGCTTTCTCTTATTTCTTCCAGCTTTTTCATCCACAGCACTCCCTGTCCATTACCATCCAAGATCCATCTCACACACTCATCCACACTCAACTGTCCATCTTCCTCTCCTGTACACCTCTCTAACACATGTGCCCATGACTCCACCTCGTATCCACATACTCTGCACAAATTATCCTCTTCATCCATCCAATATCTACAAGATCTCACTCCTTCCCCCATTCTAAACCGTACCACCCTATTCCATTTGTCTTCCTTTTTCATCTTTTGCAAATATTCTGGTTCCGTCAACCCTTTGACCATCATATACCATCTATTGTACTTCGAATCCATAATCTTTCTCCATCTCTCTTCTCCTTGTCTTACTAATAGCTCTAATTCTATGTTCTGCCAATCCAGAACCCCTTCCTGCATATCACAAACATTCCTCATTTTTGTCCTTTCTTCCTCCCATTTCGAGTTTCCCAAATTTCCTCTCTTCTCCTTGTTCCGAACTTCGTCCAAGCATACTTGTGCTATCCTGCTC
This sequence comes from Andricus quercusramuli, assembly GCA_932178445.1. Lineage (NCBI taxonomy): Eukaryota > Metazoa > Arthropoda > Insecta > Hymenoptera > Cynipidae > Andricus > Andricus quercusramuli. The sequence continues at coordinate 456,006 of CAKNXH010000039.1, read as the reverse complement.
CCCTCTCCCCTTTTCAGTTTCTCTTCAAACCTCCAGGCTCTCTTAATTTGTCTCGTTACCATTTTCTTCCTTCCTAGTTCTTCCCTCAACATGTATCCTAGGCAACTCCAACTAACCCCCATTACCCATCTCAGAAATCTCTCATGCATACTTTCCACTTTCCTATGTTCTTTCCAACCCCAGACTTCTACCCCATAACCCAATACCGCCCATACCAACGCATCAAACAACCAGACCCTCATTCTCCAATCGTCCTTGACCCTTCTCTTTCCTATACCCCATACTTGGCCCATTACTTTGCTCGCACATTCGATTCTCTTCCTCACCTGCACCTCGTTTCCCCCTCCTGCCTCAAACCAGAAACCTAGGTAACAGAACTCCTCCACAGTTTCCACTGTTTGTCCGTTCATCTTCCAACCGTAACCTATTTTAGTCTTTCTCTTTCTGAAGCACATCACCTTGGACTTCCCTACGTTCACCGTCAGTTCTTTTGCTCGTACATATTCTTCGAAAATTTTTATCATTAGGTTCATACCCTTCTCACCGTCTGCTAATAGAACTACGTCGTCCGCGTATGCTAGAGAGTACAGTTTGCTATTACCCAGAATCGTCCCCCCTTTCCCTTTCTCCTTTAGCTTCTCCTCTAAGTCTGCCAGCAGCATATTAAAGAGCAGCGGACTCAACGGGCACCCTTGCCTAAGACCTCTTTCTGTCCAGAAAACCTCCCCTTTTCCCCCCCTATCTTCACCCTAATCCTGGTTTCAGTAAAAATTTCCTTTATCCTCTTCACTAACCCTTCCTCTATTCCCTTCTCTTTCATTGCCTGCCATAGAACTTTTCTATTCACTGAGTCAAAAGCTGCTTTAAAATCTACGAACAAGGCTACTAATTTCCCTTTTTTTCTCCCTAAGTTTCTGTTAACCAAGTAGTTGAGTACGTAAATGTTATCTATTGTTCCCATCCCTTTTCTAAATCCCGTCTGATTGTGTGGGATACTTTGTTTCTCTTCTATCTGACTCTCCAACCTTTTTCTTAGAATTTCCGTGTATATTTTATAACCCACTGGCATGAGGGTGATCCCTCTGTACTCTTCTACCTTCTTACCATCCCCTTTCTTGACAAGCGGTACCACCAGCCCTGTCCTCCACTCCTCCGGCCACCCTTCTCCTTTCCAGACCTTGTTGCAGATCTTCCACATCCCTTCCCTAGTCCCTTCTCCTCCATACTTTATCGCTTCGTTCTCCATACCATCCTCTCCTGTAGCCTTGCTTCTTTTTAGTCTATCTATCGCCTCATTCACTTCTTCTCTTGTTATTTCGTTCACTTCCTCCCTTTCTCCCTGGACTGTCTTTCTATTTTCCCCTTCGATCCTATTTTGTTCTCCCCCTAGCAGACCCTTAAAATAATCCGTCCATTCATCCATTTCTATTTCTTCATTCACGCCCCTCCTTCCTCCTCTTTCCCTGTTTATCACATCCCAAACCCTACCTTCTTTGATTGCTTTTTCTACTTCTTCCTTGTATTTCTCCTTTCCTTTTTGCTTTTTCCCTTCCAGCATCCTCTCATGTTCTCTTTTTCTCATGTTGTACTCCGCCTTCTCTATTTCTCCTTTCCTCCATTTTCTTACAGACTCTTTCATTCTCTCCTTACTCTCCCTGCATTCCTCATCCCACCAGCCTCTCTTTCCCTTTTCTTTTCCTTCTTTCGCACCTATCTCATCCCTTACCTTCTCAATCGACCCTTTCAACCTCTCAATCAACACGTCTACTTCCTCCTCCTTCGCATATCGAACATTCTCCTTTTCCATTTTTTGTTCAAACACTTTTAATTTATCTACCCCCCATTCTCCCATTTTCGCGTTCCTTTCCCCCCCTCTTTCCTTTCTCCCTCTACCGCGCTTGTGGACGCCACCTTTCAGTGTCGCTATTACTGGGAAGTGCTCGGACCCTATCTCATTCCCCACCTTCATACTGCATATCATATTCCTCATTCTTTCTTCCGCCAGGATGTAGTCTATAACCGTCTCTCCCTTACCTACAAATGTGATCTCTCCCTTCTCATCTCCTTTCATATTGCCATTACATATGAACCATCCTGTTTCTCCTATTACTTCTAGTAACCTCCTCCCCTCCCTGTCTATCTCCCTATGTTTGGAGCTCCTTATATAGGCCTCC